>OVAN01000324.1:0-66219 GCA_900406275.1 Anastatica hierochuntica | reverse complement strand
ATTTAATAAATTAGTTTGTTTAATAAATTAGTTTGATCAATAAATTAATTTATTAATTAAATAAAATAAAAAATTAATTTTAAAATTCAGTAATTTTAATTAAATTAATTTTGAAATTACAAAAATTGAAATTGGACTATATAAGAACCCAAAAATTAAAATACTAATTTTTTTAAGAGACTCTCTTAAGAGCCTCTTTAATCATGTTCGTGCTCTTATTTAAGAACTCTAGCATTAAAATTTTAATTTTTTCAAGAGAATCTTGTTAAGAGCTCTCCATTAATCATGCTTAATAGGTGTGGGCAAAATAATCGGATCCGAAGAACCGAATCCGTCCCTGAAAATGGTACCGAACCCAAACCCGAACCGAAACCGATAAAGTACCCTAATAGATCCTAAACTAATTAATTAATAAATTAATTTATTGATCAAACTAATTAATAAACTAATTTATTGATCCTAAACTAATTAATTAATAAACTAATTTATTGATCAAACTAATAAATTAATTTTATTTAATTAATAAATAAATTTATTTATTTATTTAATAAATTATTATTAATTAATTAAATAAAATTTATTGATTAACTTAATTTATTAAACATCCTAATTTATTAAATTATTAAACTAAGTTATATAATAACGAAACTAATTAGATATATAGATATGTGCGTATAAAATATATGGGAATGTTAACTAGCTAAGATGGTAATGTGTGTGTGTAGAGTGTGCGAGATCGGGGGTTCAAATCCTCGTATTGTAAGTTTGGAGTTTTATTTTCGATTAGACTCAAAACGACGTCGTTTTGAGTGTTTTCAAAACGACATCGTTTTCAATTTAACGGATGTTAACTGTATTTAACGGTTGACTTTTTCCGGGTTCTTTTTGGTCTGGTCAACGAAAGTTTGGGATTTAAATGGCCAAATTTTAAAAGTTGAGGATTAAAATGGCTTAAGTGAAAGTTGGGGATTTTTTGGCCAAAATTTGAAAGTTGGGGATTTTTTTAGGCATTTTTCCCTTTTTTCTTGGATCTGCATTTGCACTTCGGATTTCTGCAAAATCTGCTATGAGGATCATGATCTCATCCTCTAGTTCCTCAAACTTTTGTCTCGGATAATCCGAAAGACTCATCCGTTTATAAAGTTTTACAATCCTCTCTTGTATGTCACAATTTTCAAATTCCAGCTTAGTGAGTTCTTCCTGTAAAGTATCATCCCATTATTTCCAAATGTGATTTCTAGGATTCTACAAGTAAAAATTTCTGAAGAATTACATCTAAACACTTACTTCTTTCATTTAACTCGTTATGAATAATTGCAAACTTACCTCTTTCGTTTGACAAGTGTAAAATCTTCTACTCGGATCTGTATCACTCACAGAAGTTCGAATGCACATCTTAACACCACATAAACAATGGATAGGAATTCCAAAATCTATATCAGCTTTGCAACAACCAGAATTGAAGGAAGCTTAGGATGACGAACTCTCTGTGTAGCTTATCGGCATTGTCGAAGATTAAGAAAAGAAAAAGATAAATTAGAAGCAAGAGGATGAAGACGAAGCAACAAGAAGAAGACGAAGCTGAAGTTGCAGAGAGAAGCCGAAATTCCCAAATGTCCAAACACTAAGATCTGTAACAAGTAGAAAAATAGAAAGTTGTTAATCAGATATGAGAAGAGAAAAACACTTTAGAGGAGACATTCAAATCGTCAGAGAAGGAGAAATAGCAAGAAGAGCACGCCTTACCGATGACAGTAGAATGGAGTGGCGGTTTTAGAGGAAGAGACACCTCTTGTCGTTTTAGAGATAAAGAGATTTGTTAGGAGTCATTCAAGACAGAGAAGGAGAGATAGAGAAGGCTCTTGCCGTTTTACAGAGAGGGATTTGTGAGCAAAATGAAGAAATTTTAGATTATATACGGGGTCAAACTAAGGCTAGGTTAAAACCACCGCAATTTGGGACTTCAGTTTTACGTCTACTGGTGAAGTCTCCAACGTAAGTTTCTAGTGAAACTTTAAGTCGTAGTCTCCATAACCTAAACCCTAAAATCTAATAAATTTCCCACTTTTATGTTAACAATCCCTAATATATACTTACGTTTTACATCATATTAGTTTAATAAATTCAAAATGTAACAACTAGATGCATACTCGACATTTTATAGCAAACAAATCAACCCTAAGTCTAACCCTAGAGATGTATACATGTATTGCAACTCATTATCTCACAAACCTAGACACATCCAAAGATGATTAAGCTCACATGTTTGGTTTTATTAAATTTTATGAAATTATATTTTTAAATATTCGGGTTTGATTCAAAATAATTTATCTATAAAAATTTTGAACAATTTTTTTTAATTATTTGTAATTTAAATTTATATTTAATTATTATTTCAGACTTCAACGAGAAGTCTCAAACTATGTTCTGGGTTTTGAACATATATTGTCTTACATGATTTATAATTTTATACATTTTTTATAAAATTTTAATTTATATACATTAGATTTGATCATAATTGATTTGTTCTAAAATAATCAATCAAAATATTTTTTTTTATTTTTAAAATCTAAATATAAGAACTACGGAGACTTCACTGTGAAGTCTCTATACCCTAAACCATAAACACTAGTATACCCTAAAGGAGAGTTCATTGTGAAGTCTCATAAAGTTTATAGGGTTTATAACATATTGAGCCATACATCCTTCAATATTACAAAATTTTTGGAAATTTTAATTTATGAAGTTCAGATTTTGATAAATTAATTTATGTATATCAAATTACAAATAAATTATTCTTTTATATTTTTAAATTTAATTATAAGCTTTAATTACTAACGAGACTACACATTTAAGTTTCAGGGAAGGAGACTTCATGTTGAAGTCCCGTATGAGACTTCTTTATGAAGTCTCTTGTGGCGCTTAGGTCAAAATGGTAATTGCGGTTTACATTTTTTTGTTTGCAAAGAAGGGTATCAAGCGTAACTTCCTTTTCCTTGGGGTCTAGTTTTGCATTTGATTCAAATTGGAATTTAGTTTTGCATTCAAACTCAATTTTGGATCTAGTTTTAGCAATTCCTCCATAAACTTAAGCTACTTGAGGTAAAATTGTCCACAAACAACATATTACATCAATGAACCAATTAGAATGAAATATTTTCTTCGACAATGATGTCGGACTTGAATTCTTAGCATGGATTATGAGCTCACAACAAAAATTAGCTAAGAAATCTAAATATATGAAATAGGTGTACAATTGTGGGGCTCAAATAGGAGTTTTCTCACCCAAAAAGGAGCTCAATATTTTAAAAAAGGGACATTTTGGAGTTAAATAAATAGCATTACTTACTCTTTGCCAACAAAAAAATTGTATTGTAGAAGTTGATTTTGTCCTACATAATATTAGGAGAAAATGTATTTAAAAAGACAAGTATACTAAAAGAATGTAATATACAAATTTTACCTATTTTTATTAACCAACTAGATATGAAGAAATTAAAATTGTATATCATATTGTATTTATCCTTCTTACTATTTTCTATAAACGGTAAGTGAATTGTTAAATTTTTTTGTTATACTCGTAGTGATTCTATAAACTCGATTTTTGTTGCTATGTATTGGGAGTTCAAGACAATTGAATTGCTATCGCTAGAAGAACATTAAAACCATTTAAAAAATTGATTTGGTTGTACATGATTTTGAAAGATAAAGAGTATAATTCGTCACGATCTCATTTGGTGGTACAATATCATTGAAAACAACTTCTTCTTACAATGTGTTGAATCTGTAACCTAACACCATCTTTAGTATTTAAAGTTTTTTTGCTAAAAATATACTGATAGAGAGATTCATTCCATGCCTACATATTTTATACTATGCATGACGAGTCTTTAAACATATTATACTAATTAAAGAGAGCTCCTTCTTAGCTCTAAGACTGTCTACATCATCATCCCTAAATGCTCCTTGAGACTCCACGTAAACATTTAATTCCCCTCTAAAAGTTATGCCATCAACACACGACCTTCTCTTCTCCTCTTTTCGTTAAAGCAAGCGTCTTAATTACATTCAACTTAGAAATCCTCTTCGGTTAAAACTCTTCCACTCCCTATATCAGTTATCTCTCTTTCTATTTCCAGAAGCTATTTTGAAGGATGAAGGAGAAGAAGACATACAATTGTTTCTATGGGTATCTGATTACGTCTCAAATCTATGTCCTCATCCATGATCCGAACTGTTCTTGTTCCCTAATCAGAGCCCGAAGTTGTGTCAGAGAGACGATACAGGCTCTTGTGTGGGTGGGGTTTCAGATTCGTGCCAAATTCAGTCTTGTGTGCCATATGANCCCCCCCCCCCCAAATGTTTTTGGAATTCGTATTGGGGTTTATTTGTTCTGATCAGTGTTCTCCAAAAAAGATGGGATTATCTGGTAAGGAATTACTAAAAGTTTACCTGATTTGATGTTGTCAAATTTTTTACTCTACTTTTAAACTGATTGAAAATTTGAATCACTCTACATGTGTCGTTGTGTTGGAGATTATTCTGATGCATTTTAGTTGCGTTATTCTCTTTCGGCACAGATGTTTCAGAACGATCATTTTATGAACCCAATGCTGTCACGGAGTTTATCGGCAAGTTCATGATTCTCAGGGACTTGAACATGCCACTTAGTGACTTTGATCGACTCAAGGTATTAATTTCAAGTTCATTCAACCAGTTAAATAGTAATCTTACATAACTAGATGCATCGACAATGAGAAGTTAAGATTAGAGGTGGAGAGAGGTGGCCAACATTCAAGAAGAAATATCGCCGTAAAAACTGTGTGAAATTGTGTTTCATATCATCACACTTCCTCATGTATAATTAATAATCATTTAACTTCAATTTCAGATATTTGGATTTCGCGTTATGTATTGAGAAGATTCCAAAGACGACCTCAACAGAGCAAATCGAATAATCTACATGTATAGGCATACACACCCAGTTACTTATCATTGAAATTTTTTCGGATATTGATATTCAAGATTCATGTTCTGGTTTTGTAGGGGAAAAATGAAAGAGACCATCTGCAAAGAAAAAACCACATACATAGAGTCTGCGGTAATCCTCATGCTTTCTTTCATATAATGGAATATAACTTCGAAATATGGATTATCTTTGTTCTCTTGATTAAGGTTCTGACAATACATACTTATACATGTGCTTTTTTATTTCAGATGTGAGCTCTTTTATAAATTCGTTTTAAACTCTTGTGTTTTTGAACAGCTCTACCAGCCAATAGTCTGAATCCGAGGAAATAACGTGTATTCGCTATTACGTAGCAGGAATGATACTTAGGATTTTATAACAACTTTTAATGGGTTTTGTTTACCCATGAGAAAGAAACCTACAATTGTTATCTTGATACAAGTATTAATGAAAACAGAGATGACATGAAGGTAAAATATCCCAAAAGGTAATAATATCTCTCATTGTATGGTTTTGACATTTCCTCATGGCTTTTTTTTTAACAAAAAAAGCCTTACATTGTGGATGGAGGATATCCACATGCGGGTTCCCAATCGTATCAATAATCGGATCAAAGATTGCATTTTTTTGCAATAACCTAAACCACAAACTTCAAGCTCAACAAGAATAACCAAAAATCAAATATGGAAGAAGGCTCACAACATTTAGGTAAAGACTATAATGACTTGCACAACTTGTAGATAGGTGAGGTTTCCGATTCTAGGAGACAATGTAACAGCCATGCTTTGGCTAGGAAGACAGAGAAAATTCTCATAAACCCATCTCCTTATTATGTGTAATAGAAAGAAGAGAGGACTCACGATGCAAAGACATAGCCATCAGTGCAAGTGACCCATCTCCACCTACAAGGACTGAATTCACATCCCAATTCTCAAGCATATTGTACGGATCATTAATTCATTTTTCTTAGCAACCAAAGCCGTCACTGCTCATTTCAAATCAAAACAAAAAAGGGAAGAAAATTCAGACTAAAAGATAATCTAGCCGCAAAAATTCAATAGATTTCCTTATTACTAAATGTTTATTTTTAAACAGAATTGAGAGAAGTAAAAAAAAGAGATGATATTGGTGAAGTCTCTAAATACACGATTCTGATAAGCATTTTTTTGTCATCTGATAATATTAAAAGGTCAAATAGTAATAGTTTAACAACCAACAAACTCAAACCCAAATGGAATAACAGACCAGCCCATACGTACATCAATAAACATGAACAAAAGCCGGCAGAGAACATGATCTCTCCGGAGACATAAGCCAGCGGATAATATACATATCCCTGGAATCAAAGCTAATATCCAATACAAAAAACCAAACATGGAAGGTACCAAATTTCAAGGTAGAAACTCCCAAAAGGTTAGAGAAGTCGGAGAAAAGTCGCTGAAAAAACTCTATAAACAGATACGAAGCGAATGATAGAAGAAGCTAATTAGAATTAACTTCAACAAAGCGACACGAACCTAACTCCTATCCACCTACTTTTCTTCCGGAAAAGTCCAAATCTAGAACTATGCATCCCCACAAAAGGTTAGCCTTACAAGAACAGATCAGACAAGGAGAAAACCTATTATTAAACTAAACTAAAAAGTGGTGGAAGGGTATTAAGGTTAAACGATTCACTGTCCAATAAGAAAAAGTTAACGAAAACTATCTTAAACAACATAACACGACTTTACCAATACTTCCCCAAAATTAACGAGAGTCTACTCGTGACCAATAACACCACATCATCCGAAAACACTCATATACCACCGGAATGAGATCACCGGATATAGATCCATCACCAAGTGTCCGATTGATCACAAGCCACCATTGCAGAATCCTCGATCACGTGAACCACTTGTAAATTTTTACCGCCAAAATAAATATCCGTAGAGATCTCTCTCTCTCTCGTAACCGTCGACGCTCTCCTAGTTTTGTTATTGTTTATTTACTCAAATATGGAAGAGTGATAAGCATTTAAAGCTGTTATTTATTGTCCAATAAATACAAAAATAATACAATCCACTACACCAGTAGTTAAATAATTTTTTGACAAAAATTATAATTAACTGTTAAAAGACTTGTATTGCATAGAGGTTTTCTTAACTTGATTGTTGTACAATGTTCTAGCTTAAATACTCAAAGTTTAACCTATCTTAGAGAAGAAGAAGAGAAGAGAACAAGATGGACCTCGTCGGCCCAATACCTCCGCTCAAGGTGGAGTGTGCAGATTGCAAACACCCAGCTTGTCGAGAAAAAGATTCAAAGTCTTTGCATCCTAAAGCTTTCGTCATGATGTCCACGAGTTGAGACTTGGTAGAGATATGTTTTGTTGCGATATGACCTCGTGTGATCTCATCTCTAATGAAGTGACAGTCAGCACCTACATGTTTGTTGCGAGCATGAAAGACGGGGTTCGCAGCTAGCTCGATAGCCGAAAGGCTATCCGAGTGAACGACAACCGGAGCTGAAAAATCAACACCAAATGTTGAAAGTAAGTCACGTAAGAAGATGATTTCCTGAACCGTGTCAACCATGGCACGATATTCCGCCTCAACAGAAGAGCGTGAGACGGTGTCTTGACGTCTTGATTTCCAAGAAAGCGGGGAACCCGCGAGCTGAATGAACCATCCAGTGAGAGAGCGATGTGTCAAAGGACACGTAGCCCAATTCGAGCAGCACCATGCTGTGAGAACAAGTGGAGCTTTGGAACAAAGGAGAATACCTTGACCGGGGCTATTTTTGAGATATCGGATCACTCGAAGAACAACTTTCTGATGCACCATCTTAGGTGAACTCATAAATTGTGATAGCAGATGGATAACATACGAAAGTTCCGGTCTAGTATTACCCGAGTAGATGATCCAACCTATCATTCGGCGGTATAAAGAAGGATTCGTCATTAGCTCACCGTCATCTAATTGAAGTTTGTGATGTTGCTCCAATGCAAAAGTGATAGGATTGACGCCAAAGAGACATGCTTCGGAAATTATGTCAAGTGCATACTTCCGTTGACAAAGACAAATCCCAGCAGGACTCCGTGCAATCTCGAGCCCCAACAAATATCGTAGAACACCTAGATCTTTCATGTGAAAACAAGTACTCATGTAATCCTTGAATTCATCAATAATACGTTGGGAGTTACTTGAAAGAATGAGATCATCAACGTGGACAAGAACGTTTAGTTGTTCGGTTCCGTTAGCAAACGTAAAGAGAGAGAAGTCCGATTCGTTTTGCTCGAATCCATATGTTTTAAGAGTTGTTCCGAGTTTAGCAAACCAACATTTCGGAGCTTGCTTGAGTCCACACAACGATTTATGCAAACGGAAAATTTTCAATGTGTCACCGTTGCGAAGGAAACTGCATATATACTTCCTCGTCTAAGTCTCCGTGTAAGAAGGTATTGTGAATATCCATTTGATCAACAAGCCAATTATTCGCAACTACGTGTTTAAGAAAAGAACGGATAGTTACCATTTTCGCAACCGGAGCGAACGTTATATCATAATCTACCCCTTCGGTTTGATTGTTTCCGAGAACTACTAATCTCGCTTTATGTCGTTCCAATGTGCCATCAGAGTTAAACTTAATTATGAAAACCCGTTTACACCTAAGAGCTTTCTTCCCTGGGGGTAAATCTTCAACAGTCCAAGTACCTTGATCCTCTAAAGAACCAATTTCTGATGTAATAACATTACGCCATTTTTCATCCAGAATAACATCTTTATAATGCAATGGCTCATCGACTGAGGTGATGGCCAGGAGGAATCCTTGATATGATTTGGAAAACCGATCATAAGAGATGTAGTTCTCTAATGGATATTTCGTAGAGGTCAAAGACGAGTTGTGTAGGAGCATAATGACGTAGTCAGCAAGCTTTGTTGGAGGATTTCTACGACGGAATCCGCGGCCAAGTTCTTCAGGCTGCGGTTCCGTGTTCTGAGGCAAGAGAGGTGATGGAGACTCATGTCTGAGTTTGTCGGAGACAGATGTGTGTCAACAGGTGGCGATGGAGACTCATGAGCAGAGCTTTCCGTGCTCTGTTTTGGAGATGATGCTGAGTCATTTTGCGATATAATCTCTGGTTCAGTATCGCAAAACTCATCAAATATAACCGGAGAAGAAGAAGTTCCAAGCTCATTCACCATTAATGGTGATATCGCAGAGGATGGAGAAGACGATGAAGGAGATGAATGCGATTACTTGACATACGGAAATATGTTTTCGGAGAAGATGATGTGTCGCGAAACATAGACCTTCCAGTCTCAATATCGTATACTCTCAATCCTTTTTGTCCGTAAGGATAACCAATGAATATATATGGATTACTCCTACTCGCGAATTTGTCTCCGTTATGTCTTTGGTTATGACATAACATAAGCAGCCGAGAACTCGCAAATTACTCAATGATGGAGGCCGATAGTAGAGCATCTCAAAAGGCGATTTTCCATGTAACAAAGGAGTAGGAGTACGGTTGATGAGATAACAAGCCGTAACAGCGCAATATCCCCAGAATTCTACGGGTAGATTGGCTTGGAAGCATAGAGAACGAGCAACGTTTAGGATATGTCTATGCTTGTGTTCAACACGACCATTTTATTGCAGCGTTCCCGAACAAGAGGTCTCGTGATGAATGCCTTTATCGTGGAAATAGGAGCTAGGGCACAAGAACTCGGAACCGTTATCATTTCTAATGGTTTTAACATGTGTGTCAAATTGTCTCTCAACAAGAGCGATGAAGTTTTTCAGTTCGGTTGGAGCTGATTTCTTAGAAGGCAAGAGATATATCCAAAGAGATCTTGTGTAATAATCGAGAATTGTGAGAAAGTATCATGAACCACATATCGCAGGAGTCCGGTAAGGTCCCCAAATATCACAATGCACTAATTCAAAAGTCGTACTTGTTTTATTTTCATTCAAAGGAAAAGAATCTCTTGTCTGCTTAGCGCAGATACATACATCGCACGCCATAGAATTCAAACTACTAGTACTAAATTCTGAAAGTTTCAACATCTGCATAACTTTAGAGGAAGGATGACCCAAACGACAATGCCATACATCCAAAGAAACTTTCTCTGAAGTGTGAATTGCGGCTGCGACATCTAGTCCCCGAAAGAAATACAAGCCATTGATCAGTTTACCCGCTCCAATCAACATCTGAGTGATACGATCCTGAACAACTCAAAGCTTATCAGATATTTGGAAGATTGAACCATGATCTCTAGTCAACTGAGAAACTGATATGAGATGACACTTTAACCCATCAACAAAATACACATTCTTCAAGGTGAGTGAAGCACCTATATACACACGACCTCGCTGCGTATTCGTAGTAAAACTACCATTAGGTAGTTTTATAAGAATCGTAGGCATGTCACAAATATAAGAAAGAAAATCCAAGCTTCCTGTCATATGATTGGAAGCACCATAATCTATAATCAAAGATTCGATTGAACATGTACCTGCGATTCGATCATCAGATGAGAACTTTCGTTCATTAAGCATTGTCACGAGCGTTTTCCACTGTTGATCCGACAAACCGCTAAAACCAATTTGATATGCGGCTATGATCGATGACGGGCTTGGTACAGAACCTGCGGCAGCATGAACATTAGCAGATACCACATGATTAGCTCTTACCGGGTCATTCATCTTCGCGCGACCAGGAGTAGGAAGAATTCCATTGCTGTTGTTCACAGCCATGTCACGCGATGGTCCAGGTGATGATTTGATCTGAGGTTTGTCACCTTGCCACCAGTCCGGATACCCGATTTTCCGAAAGCAGTTATCTGCAAGATGGCCTTTCTTGCCACACAAGGTACATGTGACGTTATTGTTTTGCTTATTTCTGTTTCCTTTGCCTTGCGAGTATGTTTGGACCGCGAAACTCATGACATTGCCACGTTCCTCATTTAAGCGACCAAGAGATTTTGAGTCTTCGTCTTGAATGTTTACATTGTACGCTTCTTCAAGAGACGAAAGAGGTGTTCTTGAAAGCAGATTTGATTTAACAACTCCATAAAGAGATTCATCGAGTCCCATAAGGAACTGATGCAACTTGTCCTCTTCACGTTCTCTCACGATTTCCTCTGTTGTTTTAGCTCTTTGATAATCACCAAGACTTGTCCAAAGCTTCACCAATTTTTCATAATAAGTTTCGATGGTTGTTCCGTGTTTTCTGCAGTTCACAAGTTCGGATTTCAACTTCTGAACTCGTTATCCATTCTTCAAGGCAAACCGTTTCTTTATCTGCGTCCAGAGACCAAAAGCATCGTCACAATGAGCCAGAGTGGAACAGAGATCTTCGTCAATTGTGATTTTGATCCAAGAGATCACTAAGGCGTTGTTCATGCACCAGTCCTCAAAATCCTTTGAGTCTGGCGATGGTCTAGGTATTGATCCGTCAGCGAATCTGAACTTCTTCTTTGCCATCAAAGCTAACCGAAGATTTCCAGACCATTCATCATAATTAGAGCCTCAGAGAGAAGGTCGAGAGATAACTGTTCCATGATTGTCTCCTGCAGTAAGGTCATAGGGAGAGATAGTTCTTCGTGTAGAAAATTTTGATTGTAGACATAGTAGATTTTGAACCGGATTCTTCGGTAACATCTACCATGTTTTAGAAGTTTTCTTTTGGTGAGCTAAGAACCGAAAGATCAAAGTCAAGGAAAGAAAGAGAAAGGAAAAAAAAAAAAACAAAACAGAGATTTAGATCGTAAACCGAAACCTAGATTTAGGGTTCGGCTCTGATACCATGTTAAAAGACTTGTATTGCATAAAGGTTTTCTTAACTTGACTGTTGTACAATGTTCTAGCTTAAATACTCAAAGTTTAACCTTACTTAGAGAAGAAGAGGAGAGGAGAACAAGATGGGCCTCGTCGGCCCAATATTAACAGTTAAACTAAATCTATTTCAATTTTTTATGGGTTTTGTCTGAATGCGAAGGGAAAAAATTACCAGCTTTTGTGCCATTTCAAACCAAAGAAAAACCTTCCACTGGAGTTTGTTTTGAATTGATTAAATTTATTAACTGACATTTGATTAAGAACTGACTTCTTATTTCCACTAATTATGCGTTATGCGTTGTGCTCGAATTAATGAACCTAGATTTGACATACTACTTTAGTACATATTAAAACTCTCAAAAATTTTTTTAAAACCCTCAAAATTGTAAACTACCAATTTTAATAATAAAATTATATTTAAAGTTATATTGTAATATAAAATATCGTACTTCAGAAAATAATTCATGATTTAAAAAAAAAAAAACAAATCGTGTTTCCGAAATATTTATATCTAACCACTTTAATCTTTTGTTATATATAATATATAAAAGATATGTTACTAAAAGAAAAATATAATTTGTTTAAATAAAATCTATAATATATAAATGTGGAAGTTATTCGATTCTAAAGCCATCACATAAGATTTTAAACGACAAATAGTATCTAAACTAATATTTTAAAAAATAAAATTTTGAAAGATATTTTAAATGAAAATTCACTTCAAACTGTTGAAAATAGAAACAAACATGCATCTTAACTAAAATACGGAATGTTCTAACAAAAAATAAGTATTATAAAAATTTAGCATATATATAAATATGTTTTAATGTATAAGAAAATACATTTTCCTTCAAAGTATATATTTAAAAATTAAGTGGATATGTTAAGGATGAAGGAAATTATACGTAATAAATCTATTATTAAAATTTGATGCTAATTGGCTGTAAAATTATAGAGGTAGAACTTTAAATGATGAAATTTCGTATGTGTCATAAGTGAAACATTTATATTTTAGACTTAGAAAAATTCATAAACATATTTAGTTTTACTTATAAAAATATTTTCAAGAAAGGTATTTAAAATATTTTTACGAAAGAACAACTCGCTTATGTTCCATTGTTCATTTTTCATAAATTTTGTTGTCATTGTAGGCATTTAATATTATATATAAAAAGGCATTTTCGTATAGTGAGAAAAAATATAAAATTTTGATAGCGTTCGACACTTAATATTATATTTGCGAGCATGATTGTGATTTAAAAATACCTTAACGGTATTTTGGATTGATAAAATAAAAAATAAAACTAAAGAAAAAATATAAAATCGTATAGAACAACAATTTTTAAAATTATATTTGTTTTTTTAGATCGTCTATACAAGATTTTAAATATTTAGTAGCGTCATATCACGTCAATATTTTTAAAAATGTACAAAATATGAAATATATAAAAAATGAAATTTTGTCCGAAAAAATTGTAAACAAAAATGGTGCTTTATCTTAATTAATATATGAAATGTTCAAACAAACTGAAAAAAAAAATACGAACAAATTTTTTTTGCATTTATATAAATGCTTCAAAATGTATAAGAAAATACTTTCCCCATTGGAAGTATATATTTTAAAAGAAATATGTATACTATGGTAAAGAGAAATTACTTTTTAGAGATTTTAAAAACAAAAATATATTACTAATAAAAATTGAAGCTACTTGATGGTAAGATTGTCTCTAGTCATTAAGAAAAACATTTTAATCTTATGTATGAAGCATTTCAACTTTCTATCAACGAAAAAAGGAGAATATATAAATTCTGCATTTTTGAAACTTACAATTAAGTACGAAGAAATAAAAAATTTCATGTTATAATATATTTATGTATGTTTTATATATATATATATATATATATATATATTAATTGATAAGTGTTTCGTAGAATTATGTTTTGTTAAATTTTAAGATATTGAATTGTTATAATAAAAACAATGAAAATATATTGATTTAGTTGAACATGATTTTACCAAAAAAATATATAGACATAATCGGCGCGTAGCGCGGCACCAAAGCCTAGTAATTATAAAAACACTATATAACTAAGAGGGAATCAATTAGTAGTCTATGAAATAAGTTTATAGCGAAATTAAATGTTTTTTGTCTTTAGCATTCATTTGACAAACTCTTAAACAAAGGCGCTTTTATACAATTATAAATATCAAGTTTTCTATGATAAACTACTTTTAGATAAAATTTGTTAATTATTTGATCATGTTCCTATGGGATCTCTATTCCGGGGAAATGTTAAAAATTTCTCACCAATTAGAATAGAAAATTAAAGGGTTTTTTTTATCTAAGTGACAGAAATTTAAGAAATGAGTCAGAGACTACACAATAGAGAGGAAAGAGAATATTAAGAGAGAGGAAGAGAAGACAACAATTCTTGAAGTAGGCAAAGAAGACAATGAGGAAGATATTGGAGAGAGAGAGAGAGAGAGCAAAACTAATTTGAAGAGAGAGAGAGAGTAATGGTTTAAAGCTTTCTACTTGTTCTTGCTTCGTCTTCTATGATTAAGAGAGAGAGAGAGAGGGAGAGAGGGAGGGAAGAAGGGAGAGACGGAGGGAGGGAGACTAAATGAATAGGTAGACACGTAGTTAAATACTTAATGATTCTTACATAAGTTTTTCAATTTTCACAAAATAAAGCGTATTTAAAATAATGTTGTAAGGAACTAAATTTAATCATACTAAATGATGAAATTGTCATTTCTAATAAGCTAAAAATCAAAATATATGTCTATGATGTAATATGAGACTAAAAAAGCAATTGTTTAAGTGAATAATTATACAAAATCTTCAAAAAATATAGAAACCTCTTAGTAAGTTATGACAATAGCCCAAAAAAATAACTCAAAAAAGTTTATGTTTTTACCCAAAAATGTTAGTTATATATATATATATATATATATATATAGACGATAGTATAAAAAAATTGTTAATAACTATTTTATACTACCTGTGATGATATTAATTCTTTTTGGCACATTTCATTTAGTAATATATTTTCTATCTTTATGTGTTTTAGATGTTTCTAAATATTTTATAGACTTTAGACTATTAGTGTTTTAAAACATCATTCCATGTTTAAGTAAAGGGTTTGTGGTATTATGTGCAGGCTTAGAAATGTTAAAGTACATCTGCGATTATGATACTAAACCATTTTATATGTATGTTTTGTTTTGAATTTAGTTAAAACTTATAAAAATATTCACATTTTTAAATCTCAATTCTTGCTTATATTTAGGCCACGTCGAGGACATCTCTGCTTTTGCATTACTTTCTTTCAATTTCTCAAGACCGTTGCAAACTATTTTTAAGCTATGTATTAAAAAAAGTAAACGATATGTTTGATGAAATAATAAAGGTTTAAAAGTTAGTAATTACATTTTTAGGTCATATATTTATAAATACAAATTAAAAATTAAAGTTTTAGACCTTAATTTATACATATATTTAAAACAATTAACGACGTTTTCTCTTTTATTAGTATAAGTCATGTTCAACCGCTCCACTTAAAAGACAACCCTAGCTAAACATATTGCCAACCGAATATTATATTTAGATTATAGTTTTGTGAGACTTAGCTGATATAGGAAATAACTAGCTTCAAAATAAAATTAGCATAAATATATATATGTAACGAACTAATATGCAACAAATCCACACGTAGCCCTATGGATGGTACTAATATTGTGGTAATCGAATGTCCCTTTTATTTTTATACTATTAGAAACAACAGAGTCAAACTAATCGTGTATATTCCAGGCCAATGTTGTGCAGGCGTTCATTCCAGCTAGGCTGGTCGCACGGGTCACCCACGTAGCCCAAGTCGGAAAAGTTTATTTCCTACAGAGGTTCATGCTTAGGCCGACAAAGGAATGTTTCAGGGTGACCGACCATAGGCACACAATAGTCTTCACAGACCAAACAACTATCTTTCAAGTCCCAGACGGCGGCATCGGTATCCCTGAGCAGCAGTTCAAGGTTCGTGTCTTCAATGAATTCTTTGCAATAGCCGACACTGACGCATACCTTTTCAATATGTTGATATTTCCACAACTATCTCCTGGTTCAAAGTTTATTCAAATTTTGTTGTAACCAAATTCTCCTGGATACGAATTAATCCTACTCTTGTCGTATGTAGATGTCATCAGCAACATAACTCACATAATTGGTGTTGCCAATGGAACAGGAGGAGGAAGCGCCAAAGACGGCGTATCATTACACCTCCGCCTAAAAAAGTAAGTGTTCTTGCCTTGATTAGTAAATCTATTGCGACAGTGGTAGATTGTTCAATGTGAATAGAAAAGCACATACCATATCAAACAAAATAGTTTGAAAGACATAATATTCATCAGGGCCACTTGGTAAATCACTTTCACCTTCCTCTTTCTCTTTTTACATATTCCTGAGCTGTGTTAAGATATTTAATCCTCTTTTTCCTAGATTTGTAGCCGTCCGAAAATCTTTTTAGATCCTTAATTTTAATTAGGTTCGAAGACTTCGTCTTCTTCTTAGTCACTGATCCTTTTTTGTATTTTCTACTTTTGATATTGATCGACTCAAGTCTCGGTCTCTCTGTTTAGATTTCTAAAAAACAAAATGTTTTCTTCTATTACATATTCAACAGATGGGTCATTATATAATAGTATTCTCCCTAAATGGTAGAGTTTAATTTAATTTTCCTCTGAGTTAAAGATGATGACTCATAGAAAATAACATTTTAGTCTGCTGTATAAATGCAGCAGGGAGGCAATGCGCATATATCTTTGGGTCTATGTTGCGGAATTGGTTCGCCAACTGTGGGAGACGGCTGAGAGGCCACCATCAGTTATCTTGCTTACCACCATGAATTGCAAGACACTGAGAGGTAATTAAACAATCATTGTTAACTTTCAGCTAAGCATGTTCACATTTGTATGTCATTTGTATTGTATCAGCCAAGGAAATTAAAACAACGCTTTACAACTGTGACAGGCGCTATGATACTTAAAACTACATCTGCTACCCAGGCCTTCTTCGACACCACATAGATGAGACAAGGAAGTTCATGGACTGGTCCGACCATCAATCCCACAACTTAAACAAAAAAATAGTCTCCACAAACTTTCTGACATCCTTTACTTTGATTCGCAGGCTAAGTAAAGGTGCCTCGGGGATGTCAACAATCACATCCTCCTCCTTTGCTGTAACGAAGGTGGAGACAACCCATATAGACAAGCTCCACCATATCCTCCAAGCGGCCGATCCGATGGTAAACTTTTCTGAAAACTCCCAAAATACCACAATATCGGCTCCACTAGCAGAGACATAAACCAATGCTTTATTAAACTTTCACTGAGCAGACTTTCGTGAAGACTGCATTCTACGGTGAAGCCACAATTTTGGACATACCGGCCCAGCAAAGCTGGAATTACATCTTCTCCACCGAATGCCCCACTAAGCTGGGAAAAAGCTGAAACATCTCTATACTGCACCAAGTGCAAGAAAACCAACGACATCGGTGTCACTAGGCCATCAACAGAAAAATTTTTACTTTAGAAAAAATGTAATGTTGGTGAAGATGAAGAACCACATAACACAACACCCTCTTGCCATAAACCTTACAAATTTACACCAAAAACATGTGCTGCAGAAGATGAAGAACCACATAACACAACACCCTCTTGCTTCAACTTCATAGTTGGTACGACTTGGAAGTTCGAGATCCATATTGCTAAGTACAATCTTACCTGTTCGAGACAAACGTTCACTGTAAGCCGCATTACTACCTTGAAAATCAACAAGGGAGAGGACGATAACAAGGACACCCCCACTACCAAGGTAGATGACCTAAAGACAAGAGGAGTGAAAAGAAGCCACACATAAGTGGCAAGGAAACATCCTACTGGTTGGCCATCCTGGAAGTTGGTGTCAAANAAACCCACCCCCCCCCCCCCACTTGCACCTTTCCTTTCCAATATTTCCTTTTATGCTTTTAGAAACTTTCAATCCAGACATCTGTTTTCCCTTTGCTTCTCAAGTTTTCAGATTGTTTAAATGACAATTTCAGTTCTCTTTTGCATTACTTTTCAATTTCAAAGTTTCCAATTAAGTAATGTTATATGATATATATTAGACATTATGAGGAAAAAAAACATAACCGAGATTACATGGTACTGTGTAGCCACAACAATATAGTTTCTCAAATTAAACCATTATGACCAAAATATTCCTTCTCCTATTAAAACTACCAATATTAAAACGAATTATACAATTGTGTAAAAAAGGATTAGAAGAAAAAACAACAACTACCAAACTACATTAAAACAAAATCCAACCCCGATATTAAAGTTGCATTCCTAACATTTATCAACATATCACACATAAAAAATGTTAAACAAATCAAACTATAGATAACAAGAAAACCACAAAAAGAAAAAAAACAAGAACATAGTATACAAAAACAAATACACATAACCTACAATCATGTATGAATTAGGATATCTTTACTCTATTTTTCCTGATAAAGGGAAAAGGCCAAAATAAGGTACTTTCAATTAGAAATTAGACATTCATTTATATCGATAATATTGTTTTCTTGAGAAAATTGGGAAAACACAATATCAAATTCTCCTATAAAGGTGTTAATATAATAACTACTTCAAAATTCATTATTTATTACTAAGGAACTATGTACCATAATTAAGTAATATCACCAAAGTAA
Organism: Anastatica hierochuntica; assembly: GCA_900406275.1. Classification (NCBI taxonomy): domain Eukaryota; kingdom Viridiplantae; phylum Streptophyta; class Magnoliopsida; order Brassicales; family Brassicaceae; genus Anastatica; species Anastatica hierochuntica. The sequence continues at coordinate 47,669 of OVAN01000324.1, read as the reverse complement.
ACTAAATCAAGGGAAGTACTTAGAAAAAATTGTAACCAATTGATTGTATGTGTTTATTAATTAAAGGAAACAGCACATACATGTAACCTACAAAATGTTGTTATCTTTGTAAATAAGAAGTAATAGAAAAAATACAGAAAGTATCACATAGAGCATTATAGCCTAATATTATAAACAACATACGATTTCCCTAGATATATTATGGCCTACATAAAAAAACCTATATAAACTATGACAAAGAGTGTAAGCCCGCTTCGTCCAGTGGTGACCAAGGGTTAATTAATGCTTTTACATCAAGAGATCAGGAGATCGATTCCCTGAAGATGCGCAATTCATTGCAGATTAATGGAGGTCTGCTTATAAGAAGTCTTCAGCGTGGTGCAAGCGATGACCGTTCGTCATGCCAGCAGATGGAACGGAAAGATTTGTCCGCTGAAATATTGTCTTTGTAGTTGTTTCTCAAAATTTGTAATAACAATACTAATAATTTAGACAGTTAAAAAAACTATGACAGAGATAATTTGCGTTATGTGATCGACATCGATCTCACAGACTAACTTTGTGTATTGACTAATCCCTCTCAATTTTTTATTTTGGGGAGGTGTCATCTTTTTCTCTTTCGAAAAATTTTAAAAGCCTACTCCAAAATAAAAACAAGGTCCATTTGTATGCTTGAATGTTACTAAAATTATATGTGCTCACATTAAACGAGGTTTCTCTCTTTAACGAACAATATAGACACCTAAAAATAATTAAGTTCTTTTTCCCCATCCCTTTATCCGGAAACCCCATGGGGCATCTTGGATTTGGATTATAAACCTCCAAAGATGTGATCATATTCCATGTGTTGGAGATCGTCGAAAGTATGAAAGACCAACTCAACCTACATTTCCATTGACAAAGGTACTTTCCCTACGAATTTACATATGTATATATTTCCATTGACAAAGGTACTTTCCCTACGAATTTACATATGTATATAGCTTCTTATACGACTATAGTCCATATTTATGTTCAAATACATTATAATCATGTGGGTTTAATTGAGAAATTATGTCAGGCTAGGCTCCCACCATTTGAACAAACCAGTTAGTTGAAAACATAGGGGTAGTAAAATTCATCCGTCTTTTTAGGGCTGGACAATCGGGTTGGGTCAGGTATTCGGGTTTCGAGCAACTCGGGCAGGGATATATAGGTACCAAATTGGATCCGAGCAGATTTTGGATCGATTTGGTTTGGGTCCAAAATCTGATTGGTTCTGTTGTCAAATTTTTATGAATATCCGAAATGGACCCGAAACCAGAAAAGAACCCCAATGATCCGAAAATTTTGAATTACCCGAAAAAAAAACGAATTATCCAAAATCAATTACTCAAATAAACCGAACTACCCGAACCTCAAACAGAATTACCCGCAAAAAAACAATAAAAATATATTTTTATAAAATTATAAAAAAAAATATTAATTCGGTCAGATACTCCGCTCGGTTTTCGGTTCGGGCCATGATAGGTTCGGGTTTTTGGTTATATAGAAATAAAAAGCGTTCGGGTTTTTAGGAGTAGGAACATTCAAAATAAACTGGGAAACAAACCAGACTCCGCAAAACACTAAGCCAAAAAAAAGAAGAACCAATGGTAGAGAATTTAACTAAATGTCTATTACTTCTTTTCAATTTGGCTGATCATTTCTTTTTGTACACTGTGCAGTAGACTTTCATGATATATATCTAACTTATATTATCAACTGCTATATTGCATGCAAAAATATCATTGACGCCAATTTGTTTTTCAGTTCCATTAAACACATGACATAACTTGGATTTTTTTTGTTTTAAACCATTATTATGAGCTTATGAGCTTCGTATGGAAGGGTTGCTCGCCAAAGGCGAGTAACTTACCTGGTCTGACCCCGTTCTAGCGGGATTAGGGGCCGGCAAAACCTGAACTTTCTTTTCATCCAAAAAAAGTAAACAAGATTTTGAAGGTTTTAGCACGGTGCAACTTTGATGCATTTTTTTCTGGGTGAATTTTAAGTTGTACTTTGATGTCATACTTTAAACTTTTAGGTTTTATTTTAAACAATTATTATGAGATATAGGTGTAAGAAAACAAGATTTTGGAGTTTTTAAACACTCTGCTACAAATTTCAAAATATTGTTTTCCTACACCTACGATTTGACAGCATTATAGCCTAATATTACAAAAAAAAATACAATTCCCTAGATATATTATAGTCAACATCATACTAATTAATGGATGGTATCCCTAAACTGATTTTAGTTTGTAAGTCAAATTTGCTCCTTAAAGGACTCGGAATGGATGGAATTAGATGGCGTATTCAAATTGGTATATGAGCTTACACATAAATCAAAGCATCTTTCAACTCCATTATGAGATTGATTTAATAATCTATAATACTTGCTTAGAGGATGAAAGTTGAAGTTTTTCTTTATTCAATTCTCAGTAATCATTTCACCTATATGCCATAATACTTCTAAACTTGTCACTTTTCATGTGATACAAAAAGATCTCAGGTTGTTCAACCTTTCCTCACCACCTATAGAAACCACTAAACTTGTCACTTGTCATGTAGGGAGAATTTTCCATTGAGTTTACGTTGAGAGGTAGAATCGGTACTTATAAAGGATATTAATTTTTATGTAATGCTTTGGTTTAGAGATAACCAATGTTTTCAACTTCTACATAAATCGAACTATGTTATGCTTCACTAACATGTGGGATTTGGCAAATGCAAGAGCTTTAAGACAATTGATCTCAGATTTCGAGCTCTCGTTGGTTCTATGCCAAATAGGATATGGAAACTATCGAATCCATTGAAGACAATAATCTCTTAATGTGTTGTTATAGGAAATATGGGTTGCCACGTGGGAAGCATAGAGGGGAGAATGAAGTAGAAACTATTATGACATGTGGTTGATAAAGATTGACCAAATGAGAGGTAAAGTTATTATGCAACTTCGAAGAATGGTTTAAAACATACAGGTCATCATCTTCTTCAATTAACCAAAAAAATCGGAGTTGTTTTTGTAACTTCTTCTTCTTTAATTATTTGTGATTGATTTATATGTTTTCTCATCAATGTTCTTGAGTTATTTATATTGCTAAGCTCATGGCAGATGGGAAGTGGTTTGGGCGTTTCATGAACGTCGATTCCAAGTTGTAATATGTATGATTCAAGAACGTGATTTACGGTTTATCGATAACAAAGGTATCAGAGCTAATTCTTTCCTTGGTAACATGGCAGAGACGTGATCTAAAGCTTTGTTGAAGGAGGTGGGGATTCGTGATGAAGCCTTTGGAAGGTAATTTTATAAGGTTTTGGAAAGAACTAAATCTGTGGAATGAATGGTTTTAGCACAGAAGGAGAAGATTGATCAGAGCTTTGCAGATATGGTCGCAATGATTATGAAAAATCCAGTTCACGCCTCTACCAGTCATGATCTAACTCAAGAGAGGTGTTCAACATCGTCGAAACCTTTTGTTGTTTCAGATCAATCAGGAGGATCAGAATTGGAATATAAAGCATTGTTGAACAAGTCTGTTGTTGATTTACTTGATGATCCATTAACTGAACTGAGACAATTTGTAGGAAACAAATGGGACTGGCTTATGATGTGCAACTTGGGATGATAAGGCCGAGGATAAATCTACAAAATAAGCATTTGGTTGAGGTGTATCTATCAGGTTTAAAGAGTGATATGTCGAAACATTGTTTGAATGTTTCACCCTCAGTCTATCCGTCAATGCCTTTAGTTAGGTTGATTGTATGAAAGATATCCTCCTAAAAAACAGGAACCAATGGCTGCAACGAACGGGATTTTGATGCCAAAATAGGTTTCTGAAGTAGATCCGTTTGAAGATGAATATGAGGAGATGGTATTGTCAGTATTGTTTGATGTTAAGAGTTCAACGAATGAAATTGATTCAGTTCTAGTCAGGAGTTATGCTACATCGATTCCACAAGACCAGACAGCAATTATTGATACAAAGTCATGTGGCCATAATCATCCTAGTGAACAAGAGGAATCACTTCAAGTACAACATTCTGATTTGGAACCTATCATTTGATTTTGCAAAGATTCTCTGGTGATTTATGGGACTTTCATATCAAGCAAAGACTTTTTGTGTTAGTTGATCCTAAAGATGAAATATTTCAAGTCTCCTTTGTTGGAGAAAAAACTGAATGGTCTCAGAAACATCTCGAAGCAAATGTTAGTGTACATGAATTGTTTAATCAAATGCTATGTGAAGAGAGATTGTTGAGTAACATGGGGACGAATGTGTTGCTAAAGATGCAGGAAGATGGAAGCAATGTATATTGCTCAAAGATTGGAAATTCAAGTTTAAGTACACAATTCTTCACATGATCATATCATTACGAGATTCTTTTAAAGTCATATTACAAATAATATGCAGCTTAATAATTTCAGTTCATCACCAGTTGTTTCCAAGGTTTGGCCATCTACATTTGTGAAGATACATTAATTAAAGTCAAAGTTTGTTTTTAATTTTATCACGAGTTATGCATACCAAATTTATAGTCAAGGGTCTCTACGAGTTGCAAATAAGAAGAGACATAAGAAGCATCTTAAGGAATGAGATTTCAAATACAAACTCCTCACATCAAATCGAGAAAAATGTTCTTTTTGGATGCGGAATAACGTGGAGAACTTACCATTAGTTTCAGAATGTCTGATGGTGCATTTTATGAGTTTCGGATTGTCCTTGAAGATAAGGAATGATTGTAGGGTTATAGCTACTTAAGAAAGAAAGTTCTACAAGAATCGAATGTTTAAGTTTAAAGACAAGTTGAAGATAAATTAAAGTTGTAGTTAGTCATCAAGCTTTCATTATACTCAGAGAGAATGGACTAACAAGAATATCATCTCTTCTTTTATTTAAACATTGTCATCTTGTAAATCTTGAGGACAAGGTTTTCGAAACAAGGGAAATTTGTTATAGAAAATAAAGGCTGCCACGTTGGAAGCAGAGAGTGGAGAATGAAGTAAAAACTATCTTAACACATGGTTGATAAAGATTGGCTAAAGGAAAGGTAAAGTTGTTATGCAGCTTCGAAGAATGGTTAAAAGCATACGAGTCATCATCTTTTTCCATTAACCAAAAAAATCTGAATATTTTTTGTTACTTCTTCTTCTCTAATTATCTGTGATTGATTTATATGTTTCCTCATCAATATTTTTGAGCTGTTTCTATTGTTAAGATCATGAAAAATGAGAAGTGGTTTGGGAGTTTCATGAACGTCGATTGCAAGTTGTAACATGTTTGATTCAAGAATGTGATTTACGGTTTATCGGTAACACGTGTTTAGTCCTTGAGTCAATTTCAAAAAGCAGAGAAAAGTGAAATTCACAAAGAAGAAGCATAATGATCGACATTTTTGAGAAATTTTGGGAAATTATGTGAATATAAAAAGTCATGTTATTTTTTATTTGTTGACTAGGAGGTTCAGAGTCCGTAGACCCCTAATCCTCCCAGAGAGGGGTCAGACTAGGTAAGATAGTCACCTTTGGCAAGCCAACCCCTCCTGATGCAGTTCGAATCCAAGACATCTTCTTTAATTCGAAGAGTTCTTACCACTTAACCAACACTTCGTTGGTAAAAGTCATGTTGTTTTTTAGAAACACCATGTTGTTCTTTCATGATTTCATGAAAATCACGTGGTTTTCTAACAAGGTAAAACACATCACTTAGCATTTTTATCGGTTTTATGAACAAAGGGTTGACAATAATTTTAAGGGTTTAAAAATTATAAATTTTTTAAAGAGGTTGAAGTTCGATGAGCTTCATATTTGGGTGTTTTTTCACTATAAACTTTACAGAGTAAATAACAATATGTTAGTTTTTTACGTTTCTCAAAATATAAGGCACTGACATTGCAGTCCACTTTTTTGTCTTTTGGTAATACAAATCACAATAGGTTAGTTTATTCTTTCACTTGAATAAAAATCTTAAGTCGGATTCGCTCTCAGACGCGGAAATCGAGGAAGCTCAGGAAGCTGCGTTTCTCGACGCCAGTGGTGGCGTAGGCCGCCGGTGTCGCCATTTCTTCGCTATGTTCGTTGCTCTTGGTCACCTAGTTCTCTGCTTAATAGGTCTCTTGTTTAGTGTTTGGTGGTGCTCATCTTCATGATCTCAGTCGTTTCTTGTAGACGGCATCATGCATGTTTCTTGTCGACGACGTCATCTTTCTTTCTTGCTCTTAGTTCTCTTCATCCTCCACTAACTCTCAGGGCAACGATTTGGTCCTCCTCAACGTGATTTTTGAGCAATGAGTCATTTCCGACAAGAGTACCTCCGTAGGTACGGTGATGCTTCTTATGCGTGGAGCTTCACGACCATATCAAACACATGGTGGGTTCTTCAATTTCAAAACTCTATCTTTAGTCGACCCATCAAAGTTCTCTCTCTCTCGCTCTCAGCTTAGATCTGACAAACGACGGTGCGCATTGACAGGTTCGGGGTGGGTCAATTCGTCCATGCTTGTCTGACCGGTCTCACTCATAGTTATCCTCTCAACTGCGACTGAACCATGGCAATCAAGTGATATTGTGATTTCCAATCAGAAACCTCTTATTGATTGTTATTTCCTCCGACAAGGTTCACTACTATTATCGAGATCCCTTTGGGACTTAGATCTAGCTCGAGTTGATAGAGTTCACAACATTTGTTCTCCCTGCATCACTATCTTACCTATGTCGGAGTTACAGTGTGGATTCATAGCCACATCCCATCATAGAGCTATATGTAGAAGTACCAATGATATGGTGTTGACTCCTCTCGGCTCCACTGACATGAAAATCAGTCGACCCACCGAGCTTTACCCACTGGCTTTGGTCACAGATGATATGCTAGATCAAGTTTGAATTGTTATACACGATCTAATCAGCTCACTGTACGTAAGTTCTTATCCGAAAAATTTGGAGGAGCAACACAACGGTCTCTGGTTCATAACTTTTTCCTAAATGCGACATGATTATGTTGGATTCATAATGACTTATTGGTCAAAAATAAGTTGTTGCCTCTCCGGTTTTTGCCAAAATTCAGCTCATAACTATTAAACGAAAACATAATCCAGCTTATGAACCACCAAGTTGCACAATCTCCATGCTAACTCCCTTGTTGAAGCTGGCTACTCATAATTTATCCTCCATTGAGCTTGGAGTATTTAGTCCCTTGGGCATCTTCACTATGGAAATGTTTTATCAAACCTCCTCTTGTCTGGGCCAGGAGAGATCATCACCATTCTCCTCCTTAGGGTAGAGCATCTCTTCACCAACTTTCCTCTCTTCGAGAGGTATCCTTCCTCCGACGTTCAAAACCGGAGAGAAATGTCATTTTTTAACCGCTTGTCATCTTGTGTGAATAGTTACATGGGCTCAGTAGATGTAATAAAGCTCATTTTGGTGAGAATCGAGGCTACAAAATACGTCCTAAAATCACAACATGAGGTGACGATCTCTTTTTTAGTTGGAAAATTCGGAGAAAGTGGCATCTCCAAACATTCTTCTAGTTCATTGTCAAACATTGGCAAGTGTGAGGGTTAGATCTCACACTTAATGTAAATTAGGTTTAGAGAAAACATGACGGTGGAAACAAGGTGGGTTGAATCCCGTTAGAGCTTTAAGATGAATCGAATGAATGCTTTTATTGATTAAAATCGGAGACTCCGAAAGAGTTGTACAACAGTGAGTGAAAGCTATTGAAATATTGTGAATTCTAAGAAACCTATTATCGACCAACCCCCTGCTCACTCCTCCTCTTCTTCCTTTTATACCTCTCAGCCCTTCAATCTATTAGCCAACAAACCCTGAAAAACCTACTCTCCAGAGATCCAGGGATCCTCCCAACTGCCTATGACTCATCTGGCACCTCAATCTTGTGGCCAGCTCTTGCCGCGGAGATGGGCCTTTTTACCTGCCGTCCTAGTAGCTTTTTCCTCCTTGTTCAAGTTCTCCTTCCCTTAATGGGCCTACGAAACCTGGGCCCAACAATTGCCCCCTTGCGTCTAGAACTACAAAGCATCCTTAGGTCTCGACGCAAATCATGTTTAGATTCTGCAATTATTACTTCATGCAAACCTATAGCTATCAGTCTCCACGTGGAGATACGGTTTTTTAAAATCAATGGCCCAGATTCACCACATCTGATCGGACGGCTGAGATAAAGAGGAGCCGAAAAGTTTAAACTTGGAAGCTGCAACAATTTAAAAGGTTATAAAATAGCTATTAACTGCTAAACCCCATTATTACACGCTCCACGATATCCAAGGTAACCTTCCTTCTTCACCTTCTCTTTTTAAAATTGATTTCTCTATTTTTATCAATAGGAAACGATCTTTCAGACTTCCTCTCCCTCTTAGCTTTTCCGATTAGTCTCTTAGGGTTTTCCGATTTCACTTATCATTCTTCTTCAATCATCTTCTCTCGCTATTCTCGATATGGACTCCACCGAAAGTGACGCTGGGAGTTTCAAAGCCCCTCGGGAGGGCCGTAAACGTAGGCGGAGCAAGAAAGAGATGATCGACAAGGCTACCGTCGTCGCCATTAAGACAGAGATGGTGGCTAGGGCTCTAACAATTTCTTAGCTTGGGGCTATCATCTTTGGTCATCACCAGCCTTCGAGCATGTCCCATCAGGAAGTTTGCAACCTGATGGCTAAAGCTGGGGCCTCAAAGGAGTTAATGGCAGTCACTTCTCCTTTTAAAACTCCTGAACAGGCGCCCCCAGGCTGGTTCTGTGTTCACGACAACTATATCATGAAATCTCACCTTCGATTTCCTCTTCCAACCCTTTTATTAGACTTACTCGACCGTTATGGTTTAGCCTTCCTCAGCTTTTTCCATCCGTGATTCGAGTAGTTTTAGGTTTAATTACTAGATTTAGGGAGGAAGGGATCGAGTTCAGAATCCAAGACCTTGTTAACCTTTACACGATCAAGGATAGTAACCCGACAAAGGGGGCTGGGGGTACCTACTACCTCGCAGCTCACCCTTGTCGCGGGATCTTTTCTTTTTCAGTGAATGACAAATTCTGGAGGCAAAAGTTTTTCTTTGTGAAAAACTGATCCTACGATAGACCCTGAGGGTCGCGCGATGCGTACCTCCTGGGGTCGTTTACTTGGTCAAGAATAACCTTAGAATGTTAGTCTCTTGTGACTAGTCCTTTGTTGATTTTACTCTCTTAACAGATATTTTTTTCTGTTTTAGGTACTACGGACCCTCCTCAGCTTTCTCTCAAGCTTGTGAGGGCGTTGGTGAGAAGATTGAAGCAAGGTTCCCCTAATTGCTCTGCCTTTCCTTCCCTTCGAATTCGCAAGGCTCGATCACCAGAACTTTACAGAATTTCTTACCCTGATCCAATTTCTGTTCACCAGCTAGAAGGAAAGTTCCCTCCAGTCGTCTGATTTGATTGTTTTTTTTTTGCAGTTATTTACTCTTATTAATTCTTTTTAGTTTCCGACGACGAGACCCTAATAGATATTTCAACTGAAGTTATCACCTCTGAAACCATCAGGAATATGCCTCTTCAGCCTTCCTTCCGGTCCACTGACACCAGATCTCGCCAGACTAAACCTTCTGGAGGCTCTCACTCTCGTGGTAGCCTTAATAACAAGGCTTCTGCTGGCTCTTTCTGAGCTTCAATCAGAGAGATGCTAGAAGATGGCTCATCTAGACCCCCAAAAATCATGATTCCTATTTCTACGATCCGTGACACCTCGATGGCTCAAGGAAAGGATAATAGGGCTAAAGTTCAAGAGCCAGTAGAAACTGATCATCTGGAAAAGAGGTTGCCACAACTAGCGACAACATTATCCAGAGGGTTGAAGCAAGTCCTCATGTCTCTAGAGGAAGTCAAGAATCTGATCACTCGTCTTCTAAGAGGGTCCGTTCCAATTCTGGTGACAAGGTAGTTAAACCCTCTTCCTCTTCTTCAAGAGGTGGCCAAGGAGCTTGGAGTTTTACCCACTCTGGGTCGGGCTTCGTGCTAGATGACAACTGGGGAATGGCTACCATGATGCGGCACATGAAGCAACCCGGATGCCTTTTCCCTGCCATAAAAAATTTGAGGACCAAGGCAGGCTACCTAGATTTGTCCTACTACCTGGGCTAGGTAACATGTTTTTTCTTCTTCTTTTTTTCTCTCAGCCAACATTTTATTTGATTGACGATTCTAACGTTCAGCTGGCAAATGCTATTAACAGATCTACGGTGGGGTACGAGAGTGTCTTTGATGGTTTCCCGGATGTCCAGGAGGTAGAGGACGTGAAGTCTGCTTTTCAAGAGACTAAGGACATACTCGATCGGTCCAGGTCCGATGCTCTAAGATTCCAGGCTCAGATTGGAGAACTAATGTCTCAGTTGAAAGTTCGCGAAGCAAAGGTTGCTGACTTGACCTTAGACCTCAAAGTGAAGAACAATAGGATCCTTGCTCTGGAAAGCGCAAAGAGGACTGCTGATGCTCAGGTTAACGAGCTTATCTCAGCAAATAAGAATCTTCTTGTCGCCAAGGAGGCTGAGATCAGACGTGCCGTGAGGCCTGGTAAAAAGGAGGTTATTGGAGTGTACGAGAAGATTCTAGCTCCAATTAGGGATAAGTTCTCTAAGAAGAAATAAGAGGTTTCGGCTCAGATCTACGCGCAGGAGGTCCAAGGTAACATCGAGTTGTTGGCCGGACTTATTTCCAAGGAAATTGAAAATGTCCAAACCGAGCACGAGTGTTTGGTTGCCCTCCTTCTAACTGTCGTTACTGATCTAGATAAAATTTAGATATCAGACTTTTCCGTGTCAAAGCTTCCCTTGCCCCAATTATCTGACAGCTTAGGTCCCGTGGAAGCCGTGGCTCCGGATCCTGCTGCTACTGACAGAGTTGATGATCGTGAGCAAAATCAGGGCACCTCTACGACTGGCGAACCCCAAGACCAAGTGATGGGAGACTCAGAGGCTCATGCGGCTGATGGTTAGGGAGCCTGGTGCCTTCTCTTTCTTTTGTTTCGGAAACTTTTAAGTTCTTTTGCGGGTTCTTTTAGATTTTGGGTCTTATGAGGCCTCTTTTCGACTTTTTTGGAGCCTTGAGAGGCTTTTAAACTCTTAAACTCGGAGCCTGGAGAGACCTTTAAACTCGTAGACTATGAGCCTGGAGAGGCTTTTAAACTCTTGGACCTTTTTAATGCATACCAATGCATTTTTATTAAGTATTTCAGATTTAAATTACTTATATGATTGCAGTGTTGTTATTTTAAACATGATCTGAAGGTCCTTGTCGGATTTAGGACCCAAATAATTTTGGCCTTCTTGGTAGGAGACTTCTTCGACGCCTTAGGTTACCAGACAACTTGTTTACCTTTTGGGATCTTGCTGCATTCATACAGCCTAGGAATTTTTATACGTGTCTTTCCAAGGATCCTTTTACACTCCAGGCTTCGTATATGCCTAGCGGGCCTAGAAGCCTTCAACGACTCAGGTGTCGAGATTCGACAGCCCGGGACCCAAGGTCCCCCAATTGTTTCAAGCCTTTGTGTTCTTGTAGTAGAGGGGAGATTTTTATGACCTTCCGGTTTTTCATGTTTGTAGGAACTTGATTCTGACTGATAAGCTTTCAAGACTAGACAGTTGGGTTTTAAGACCTTGTTAAATGTTTAGGTTCCTAGAAACTTGAGTATGATTGATAGGATTTAAGACCTTTGAGTATTGAGGTTTCTAGGAACCTGGATTTGATTGATAGGATTTTAAGACCTTTGAATGTTGAGGTTTCTAGGAACCTGGGTTTGATAGATAGGATTTTAAGACCTTTGAACCTTTAGGTTTCTAGGAACCTGAATTTAACTGATAGGATTTTAAGACCTTTGGGTATTGAGGTTTCTAGGAACCTGTATTCGATTGATAAGATTTTAGGACCTTTGAATGTTTAGGTTTCTAGGAACTTAAATTTAATTGATAGGATTTTAAGACCCTTGAAAGTTTAGGTTTCTAGGAATCTGATCCTCGACTTTCTGTTAAGGGAAACATCACATGTTTGGTATCGAATTGTCAGAATGCTGAGGTTTAATAGTCAGTTGTTCGATGGCTGGAGTGTATGTTCATCGAAACACCTGAACTACTAAGGAGCAATTTCTGATGAGGTGGGGGTTGCGCTCGTTGAAGGAGCTGCCTACGTACCCTGTCAATGGATCAAGCCTAAAGTAGTTCAATTTTACAGGTACCTAATGATAATACTTCTTGAGATTCATGGTGTTCCATAGACGCTGGGTCGTACCACCTGGGTGATCCGATACGAACCCTCCCAGTTGGTTCCTAGTTTTCTGGCACCTCGTTCTTTGGTGTTATCAAATACTTTTTGAAGCACAAGGTCACCGATCACGAACCTTCGTGACCTGACCTTAGGGTTGTAGTGTCGTGTCATTGCCTGCTGGTAGTTTTGGATGCGGGCAAAGACTTGATCTCGTCGCTCCTCGATCAAATCAAGGTTATCAAAGAGTAATTGGTTGTTAGCTTTCGGGTTTGAGGTGCATAGGCTTCGCCGGAGGCTTCCAACAGAGACTTCGGCGGGAATGACAGCTTCCATCCCATAGGCTAGAGAGAAAGGGGTCTCCTCAGTTGCCCTTCGCGGGGTTGTTCGACATGCCCAGAGAACCTTGGGGATTCTCTCGGCCCAGGACTTCTTTGAGGTACCTAAGCGTTTCTTGAGGTTGGCTAATATTGACTTATTAGCAGCCTCTGCATGGCCATTCCCCTGAGGATACCTCGGAGTAGAGGTAGTAAGGCGTATGTTCCAGGTGTCGCAGAATGATCTGAAATCGTCTGATATGAATTGGGACCCGTTATCGGTGAAGATTTCGTATGGGACTCCGTGACGACATACGATATCTCGCCATACGAAGGTTTCCACCTCAACCCTCATGACTTGTTGGAGGGCTTCCGCTTCTATCCACTTTGTGAAGTAGTCGGTTAGGACTAATAGGAAGCGTAACTTCTGTTGCCTGCCCGAAGGCACGAATGGTCCAATGACGTCCATGGACCATCTCATAAAGGGATATGGTGCCGATATTAACGATAGTTTCTCAGTTGGCTGGTGAATTATCGGGGCGGAGTATGTTTTGCAATCTGCGATTATAGTTGGCCAGAAGTAGCCTTGTCTTTTGATTTGGATAGCTAATGCTTGGCCACCAGAATGGTTTCCACACGAGTCTTCATGCACTTCTGCCATGAGCCTAAGAGCGTCAAGGCCGTGGACACACCTGAGGTACGGTCCCGAGATGTTCCGTTTGTAGAGGTTGGATTCGATTATGCAATACCTTGCACTTAATGCTTTGAGTTTTCAAGATTCCCACTTATGGGGGAGGGGGGCTATACCCTCCCGAATGTATTGCATAATAGGAATTCTCCAATCTTGTCTCCCAAATACCTTGTTATGGAGAGATAAGGGGAGATTATGCGTTGGTTCATTTTCAGGTTCCGGATCATTACCAAGCTCTTTTTGAGCCGGGATTGTGCTCCCAGAGGTATTCTGGGAACTAGGCTCTTTGGGGTCTCTGTTCTTAGCAATAACTTCTGCATTGATATTGGAGTCTGGGGTTTGGCTCGTGCCCCCAGAGGCAGCATGGGAGTTGGCCTCTGGAGAGGTTTCGTTTTTAGGATTAACCGTTGAATAAATGCTTGGTCTCGGAACCTGATTCGTGCCCCCCCGGAGGTTCGCCTTTTGATATTGCGGGTTGGAAACTAAAAGGTAGTAAAGATTTGAGTGAGGGAATCATTTCAGATAGTTGTGGTAGCTATTTCCTGAGGCTGAACTTTTTCTTCTTGTTCTTCCAAGTTGCCTTTAATCGCATCTTTTAGAGTTATGTCGATGCTTGGCTTATCTATACCCTCTACAGGTATGATTCTTTTAACGAGAGGATCCGAGGTGGAGGCCAATGCTGCAAGAGCATCGGCGGAGGATTTTTCTCCACATGGGATTCTCGTAAGTTCGAATTCATCGAACTCTTTTGTGAGGTTTTGAACGACCTCGAGGTATGCCCCCATTCTCTCGTCCATTGTTTCGTACTCTCTGTGAAATTGGCTAGCTACTAGCTGAGAGTCACTATATGCATTTAGTTCTCGGATCCCGAGTCCTATTTCCAACTTTAAACCTGTGATTAATGCTTCATACTCAACTTCATTGTTTGAAGCGTTGAAGTCTAATCAATAAAATTGCTCTATTATTTCACCGGTCGAGGAAGTTAACCTTAGACCAATCCAAGAGCCCTGCTTTGAGGAAGCTCCATCGACATGGAGGGTCCATTTTGGGGATATCGAGTCGGTGTTGACATGTTCCATGGCTAGCTCGATGACAAAGTCAGCTAGAACTTGAGCTTTAGCTGCAGTTCGCGGTCGATATTCTATATCGTAGTCGCTAAGATTGATGACCCATTTCGTGAGTCGTTCGGATTGGCTAGGACTGTGCAGTATCGAGCGTAGAGGGTGAGATTTCATTACGACGATCGAGTGTGACTGGAAGTACGGTCGGAGCTTCCTAGCTGTCGTTAATACCGCCAGAGCTAGCTTCTCCATAGCTAAGTATCGTGTTTCGGCGTCTATCAGACTTTTTTTGGTGTAGTAAACAGGTTTCTGCTCGTTCTGTTCTTCTCTTACTAGTGCTTTGCTGACAACAGCCGGGGAAACCGCAATATAAAGGTATAGCAGCTCCCCTTCAACAGGCTTGGAAAGTATCGGAGGCTCGAAAAGGTAAGCCTTGAGTTTCCTGAAGGCTTCCTCGCATACTTCATCCCATCGAAACTTCTTGTTGTTTCGTAGGAGTTTGTAGAATGGAAGACATTTTTCGGTTGATCGGAAAATAAATCGGTTTAAGGTTGCGGTTCGTCTGATTAACCTTTGCACCTCCCTGGTTGTTCTTGGTGATGGCATTTCCAGGAAGGTGGCTATTTGGTTCGGGTTAGCTTCGATTCATCGTTCGGTTATGAGGTACCCGAGCAATTCTCCAGATGGTACCCCGAAGGTGCATTTGACGGGGTTGAGTTTCATATCATACTTGTTGAGGATATCAAAACACTCCTTGAGGTGGCTAACATGATCGTCTTCGTTAAAGGATTTGACGAGCATGTCATCTATATAGACCTCAATTGTTTTTCCAAGTTGTTGGGCAAACATTTTATTGTCGAGCCTTTGGTATGTGGCTCCGGGGTTTTTCAGCCCAAAAGGCATGACTTTATAACAGTAGGTTCCACGCTCGGTTATAAAGGCGGATTTTTCTTGGTCTTCAGGGTCCATCATTATTTGGTTGTACCCCGAGAAAGCATCCATGAAGGATAACAGTTGATGCCCTGCTATGGCTTCGAGTAAGCGGTCGATATGGGGTAACGGGAAGCTCTCTTTACGACATGCTTTGTTCAAGTCTGTGAAATCTACGTAGGTCCTCCATTGCCCGTTTTTCTTTTTGACAACCACCGGGTTTGCTAACTAGTCAGGGTAGTGGACTTCCCGAATTGCGTCTGCTTTCATTAGTCTGTCAACGTCGTCGTTCACAGCTTGAGCCTTCTCGTGGCCAAGCTTGCGTCGCTTCTGTTTTACGGGCTTAAATGTTGGGTCTACGTTAAACTTGTGTGTAGTTACCTGCGGATCAATACCCTTCATGTCGTTGGTACACCATGCAAGGTTCCGACGTTATCAGTGAGGAAGCGAATGAGCTTATTTTTGATTTGGGAGGGTAGCTCTGACCCGATGCGAACGCATTTTTCGGGGTGAGCCTCGTCGATGCAAACTTTTTCGGTGAGGTTCCGTGGGGGACCTCGGGTGTATTGTTGCATCGCTTGTTGCTCCCGAATCTGTAATTGCTATTGGGCAGACTCTTTGGTAATTTGGAAGCCTCCCAGGTAGCAAACTCTAGAAATTTTCTGGCTACCTTGGATTTTGGCAACCCCGCCTGGGGTCAGGAATTTTACACATTGGTCGTACGTTGATGCAATTGCCCTCATCTTATGAATCCAAGGTCTCCCTAGTATTGCATGAAATGGGGCTGGTTTATCAATCACCACGAAGCTGACCATTTTCATAACCCCTCCAGCTATCAATGGAAGTTTCATGGTTCCCAGTGAGGTGGTCGTTTCTCCGGAGAAACCTACGAGGTTAGCCTTCTGACCGGTAATCTCATAGTCATCTATCTTCATGCTTTTCAAGGCGTTTTAGAAGAGAAGATCGACCGAGCTTTCGGTGTAGACCATCAGCTTGGGTACCTCGTACCCAGCTACATTAAGGGTTATGACTAAGGCGTCATCATGAGGTCAGTCGAGTTCTAAGGTCTCGCTCTCCCAGAAGGAGATCTTAGTATTAGGCTCCTGGTCGGATGGCCTCGATTGAGCACTAGATTCGACCCTTCGTAGATGGCCTTTAATCGAGTTCACGGATTCCCGACAAATATCGGAGCCTCCGAGAATGTAGTCGGCCCTCGAGTTGGAGGGTTGTCGATTCGACGCCTTTTCAAATCAGGCAGCTACCATTCATTTAGATAGAGGTTTCGGCGCCTCAATACGGAGGCTCTTTTCTTCTGGGAATTTCCCAAAAATCCTGTCAATCCTTTTCTTGGGAGCGGGAGGTGGCGAATCGGTTTCCTTCTCAGGAAACCTGTTTCGCTTCGGAGAAGCCTCTCTTGGGGCTCGCTTTTAGAAAGGTGGAGGCTTCCTCAGGTCTACGTCTTTTATTTCTCCAGCATCGAATTTTGATTCTAACTAACGCTGAAGGTCCCAGCATTCCTCTGTGGAATAACCCTTCCTTTCGTGATAAGAACATAACTTATTCTCATCAAATGACTTAGTCCAGGGAGCTTTGCTAGCCGTCGCGATGAGTTTGTCGACGAGTCTGTCTTGCTGTAACTCGTCGACTGCATACGAGTGCTCACCTTGGGTCTGGTTATTGCGAAAATTACCCTTCTTAGCTTGACCTTTCGCCTCTTGAGGGTTAGCTTTCGAATAGGTTTGAGGTTTTTTATGGATTTTGTCCATTGCAGCAGTCTCCTCCTCAAGAGTGATAAATCGGGATGCTCTATGGAGAGCATCATCAATTTTGGGAGGAAGGTTGATAGTGAGTTATGACCAAAACTCTGATCGGTACTAGAGCCCTCTTCGGAGTACCTCTATAGCAACCTGATCATTGGAGTTCGAAAGCTTGGTCCTGACCGCCTTGAATTTTTCTATGTAAACTCGGAGCGTGTCCCCGACTCCTTGTCGAATCTTCCACATGTCTGCTTCAGAGGCCTGTTTCTAAATGTGGGTTGAGTACTGTTTTACGAAAACACTGGTTAGCTGGTCGAAGCTATCTATCGAGTTTGGCTCGAGGCCTGAAAACCATTCGAGGGTTGTGCCTGTTAAGTTTTCGGCAAAGGTTCGACAATAACCTGCCTCGCACTCCTCGCGAGTGAAGTGGGCCTTAACGATGGCTAATCTGAAGGCTCTTAGTTGAGCCTTAGGGTCTGAGGTTCCATCGAATTCGGGGATCCGAATTTTTCTTGTATCTCTTATGTAAGAGTTTGCGATTCTATCGGTAAATGGGATCCCTCGGGTTTCCTCGATTATGCTCTCGATTTCAGGAGCCGAGCTCGTATCCTTATGAACTTGTGCATTCAGCTTCTGAAGAGTCATATGTATTCTTTCCATGTACCTTCAGATAGCATCGGGGCTGTCTAAACAAAGGGTTTCTGAAACATCGACAGGTACATGCCCAAGAGGTTGCCGTTGAAACCACTCTAGGTTTCTGTCCCAGGTACCTAGCGATCGAAGTCTTTCTCGGATCCTAAGGCTACTTTGCCTGGCGTGATCGGTCAAGAGACCTGGAAAATTTGTGTCTGCGGCTCCTGATCTATGCCAAGCCTCCGAGGGAACGAACTGATCGTGTCCAAGGGTGACATGTGCGGTGGCTCGCGCATTAACTGGGATCGACACATGATCGCTCAACCTAAGTATTGGTGGTGGAGGAGGCAGACGATGTCTTGATTCAGATACCTGTTGTGAAACCTGAACAGGTTCCGAGCTCGTGTTTGCTATGCTACTTCCCATTGCGGTGGTGGCTAATGGGTTAGATGCAAGAGTGATTCCTGTGTCAGGTGTCGAAGGAGGAGGCTCCTGTCTTTCAGGTATCGTGTGAACAAGAGAGAATTCCAGACGTCCCCGAGGGAAGGTCGGGTCTGTGATGAGGTCTCGGAAAGTCACCCTTGAACCTCATCTTTGTGGAAGTTGAGACGAGTGACCCAGAGACCTCGCCTCCTGTTCAATCTGTTGCTGTCGGGATGCTAATTGGTGAACCAATCGTTCATTTTCTTGGGTTCGGTTCACCAATTGCAACATCATCTGTCGGATTTCGGATAGTTGATCCGAGACCTGACTTGCAGCCGGCGCTGAGAACTGAGATTCGGGTGGAGCCTGTTGATCGGATCCTCCTAGCGCCAATGGCCTTGGAACGAAATCATCAGATAGCCTTCGAGAGGTCAATCCGGAACTGACAGGTTCTGGCCAATTTTCGATGCCTGGGGAGAATTCGTTTGAGATATCAGATCGGCGAGGTTCTAGGAGTCCAGAACCTCCGTGAATCGGTGAGCTAACGCTCAGTGTTAGTGGCAAGGATTCGAATCGGTTCGAGCCTCCATTGGTTGGATCCATCTTATTAGCTAACGGAGTGAGGGATTCGATTACTTGGTCCTCACAGACGGCGCCAAAATGAAAGAGTTAGATCTCACACTTAATGTAAATTAGATTTAGAGAAAACAGGATGGTGAAAACAAGGTGGGTTGAATCCCGTTAGAGCTTTAAGATGAATCGAATGAGTGCTTTTATTGATTAAAATCGGAGACTCCGAAAGAGTTATACAACAGTGAGTGAAAGATATTGAAATATTGTGAATGCTAAGAAACCTATTATCGACCAACCCCCTGCTCACTCCTCCTCTTCTTCCTTTTATACCTCTCAGCCCTCCAATATGTTAGCCAACAAACCTCGAAACCTACTCTCCGGAGATCCAGGGATCCTCCCAGCTGCCTTTGACTCATCTGGCACCTCAATCTTGTGGCCAGCTCTTGCCGCGGAGATGGGCCTTTTTACCTGCCGTCCTAGTAGCTTTTTCCTCCTTGTTCAAGTTCTCCTTCCCTTAATGGATCTACGAAACCTAGGCCCAACAGCAAGTTTGAATATATATCACTATTTCACATTTTATGTTTTGTTAGAGTTGTTGTCATTAAGCTCTCATTTCAGATATGTTTGATTGGATTTAAAAATGTAATCGTCTGATCTAATTAATAAAGCAAACCCGTTTGACAAACATAAAAAGCTCTTAATGAACTATCTAATTTTCTAATTTTTTTCTATCTTATTAAGCTTTTATAGGACGTCAACAGTCACTAGCTATGGATTCTCCAACATATATGAGCCATTTTGTAAATTGTAAGTAAGATCCCCGTACTTCAACCAGACAATCACAAATAAAAACTCAAACATTTACTTATACGGATACCAACATGTTAGTTTATTTTGCTTTTCTCAAAATATGTGGCACTAGAGACAAACATGGCTCCCATATGTATGTTGGGATGGGAAACATGATGACTACTATTACATTTTAAATCGATCAGTTTCCTTTAAAAGTATAGAATATTTTTCGTTTTAAATATACAAATAGTTATTTATTTTTTTCTTTCTCTGATTTGGTTAATTATCCCATTTAATTGATAAGAATGTGCGCTGGAAAAAATAAGAACTTGTCAATAGACATCCTTTCGTAGAAAAGTATAATAGTAGTTTACAGTTACAAATATAAATATTTTAGAAAAGAGGATATATTTTTGTTAGAAAAAAAAAAAGAAAGAATTTTCATATCAATGAAAGCGTGTTTGCTTGACTTTTCTCATCACGTATTGTGTAACATGTATTGTGGATATATAGTTTCGTTCTTTTTCTTCTCATAAAAAAAGTATTTGCGGAATCAATTTTCTTATTTGGATTATATATTTGTCATTTACAACGCTGATATAGAATATAGGATTAGTGGTTCGACTACATCATTCAACTTTTTTTTTTTGTCACAGACATCATTCCACCTTTTAAGTCTAATTAATGAAGATACTTGTATGCATGTTCTGTGACAAAAAAAAGTTATGATACATAAATAAATGGCAATATATTCAACGACAAAAAAACCAATATTTAGGTTTAACTTCTTCAAAAAAATCAAATGACTATCCCTATTTCCCAAATTTTATTTTCATTTTTGGTTCNTTTTTACCCCCCCCCCCCCCCCCCCCCAATACTATATAATTTTTTCAGTTCCAAAACTTTAATATTGTTTTTGAATTGCTTTTGAACTAATTCACCCATAAATAAATGAGAAAAACATCAAATATATCTTCATAATAATTTTACACTAGATAAGACTGATGATTTTGAATCTAAACTTGTGTATTCATTTCTACAAGAGTTATAGAACATATATAATTATTGTGGATAATGACAATAAAAAAATCGAATTTAAAAATTAAATATGGTTTTAGTTTATGTTAAAAATTAGATGCAATATATTATTATATTGTTATAATGATCACGGTTCTAAAACGTGGTAATCGTGTATTAGGCGATAGAACAATTTCTAACGACTACTTGTATACGAAAATGTCTAAACAAGATATAAACTCATAAATAATCTTACATATTCATTTTTTATGTTCACTAAATCAAACCCTTATATTTATTTTGAAAATGAAAATATAGCTGTAAATGTGAAATTTTGTAAGTTTTATAATAAAAGTATAATTTTAAAATATATAAACAATTTTAAAGTTAAAAAAAACATGTTTTCTAACAATATATAAATATAAAAGTTTAAAATTATGTCGAAGATAAACAAAATTAATATGCTTAAACAAAAAGAACAAATAATATTTGTAAAACAATAAAACTTTTATAAAATAACATATAACTATACTAAATTTCTTTTCAATAACTGTCCAAAATCGTGTTTGCGCCATAATTGTGTATAAAAATATGATCTTCGATTGCCTAGTTATTCTCAAGCTTTTGTACTTTGACATATAATATATTTTATGAACATATATTATTTATCGAGTTCCGAACAACGCGTAGGAGACTCTTGCTCCAAAACTTCACTATCACAAAGAGATTACACTCACCGAAGTGATTTGTGCCTAGGGTTTATAAAGAAGACTTGTCAAAAAACTAAGGGACGATTACAATCAACTGAAAAAAAGAACTCGAAGATGATATCAAAGGTGAAGAAAAACTCTTCTCTCAATCTCTCCCGAATCTGATCTTCTTGAGCTCTCTCTCTATTTTCTGTTTTTTCCATATTGCTACTAGAATCCAATGAAGAAGATGTATTCTCTCTGCTTCTTAACAAACTTGGCATGGGCCTTGCCTTAGTTACAAGCTCATCTGCTCCCTTTCATAATTATTTGTTTCGCATGGTCCGACAAAGCCCAAAGAGATGTTGTATGAAGTCAAGCTAATAAAAAAAAATTTTACCTTTAATCAGACATCATCGATATCTTGAAAAAAATCCGAACTAAAGTTTTTGCATCTTCTCAAGAGAAGTCGGCGGCCATTTTGTCTTCTAGTCTCTTTCTAACCAATGGTCCTTATAGAATCAAGTTCCCCTTCATATAATGATCTCATGAACTCTTTTTTTTTCCTTTGTAGGACTTTCTGCAAACAAACCATAAGACCTTAATCATTAGAATCTTCAATGAAATTGATTCATATTTCAATTTCCTTTTTTCCTTCCTTATCCGATCCACGCTTCACTCTGAATTTTCTTTTGCAGATTTCTGAAGTTTCCTTTTTCTAAAATCCTTTGCAAACTCTTTACTCGAAAAACATATCTTCGAGGTACTTTGAAAAACGTGAGAAAAAAGAAACCATTCAGTCTTTCAACTCTCAACCTCAGTTTCATTTGGAACCAAACACCATTATTTTTTTTGTTCCAAGTTCAACATGTAACTTCATGAATACTTAATTCTTAACCATAAATCTCAATTCTCTACAGGTACTAACTCTACACCTTTCCCTTTGATGTTAGGCTGAGAGTACCTATTCAAATTTACCATGAGTCACTCCAACTTCTCTATTTAATGTTGTAGCTTACATCACAACTAGAATTTATTTTCAGGTACATTTTTAGTTAAGAAATAAGCACGATTGTTTGTGTGAATTTTTCTTAACACCACATCACCACTAGCTACTAAGTCTCTAAAGAAATAAAAATTAGTAGCTATATGTATAATTCTCTCATGAAGCACTGGATTTTTAGCTTGGACAATGACACTCTGTGAATCAATTATGTGTAAATCCTTTTTAGCCAAACAACTTCTTTATTTGCCTCCCAAAAAGTCATGTATAATGCCTCTATAGTTAGAGAGCCACAACGGATTGTAGACATGACTTCGTGAAACTGTATTCCCACCAACTTAAAATGGAAGACATGTAATTGATCTTCTTTTATCCAAATTTGTGGCATACTGAATCTAAAAACCCTTCAATGCTGAGATTTGAACCCCTTTTGAATGTTAGATTATGATTGTAAGATCCTTTCAAAAATTTTAGAATCCACTTAAAAACCAACCTATGCTATCATCCCAGATTCGCCAAATATATTGAATAACCCAACCACAAACCCTAAATCTGGTCATGAACCAACCATGACACATACTAAACTTCTAACAACATTATAATATGGTATATCCCTCATATGCACAACTTCTTGAAATTATTCTTCCGTGAAAACTCTTGGATTTGAAGTGAGAGGTTGTTGGAGTAATCACAGCCTTAACTTCAAGCATCGCAAAAACTTTTAAGAATTTTTTCAAGATACATTCCTTATGGAAGTATCAAGGTTCTCTTCTTCGTGTCACTGACAATATTCATACCCAATATTCTAGATGATTCGTGTAGGTCATTCGTTTCAAACTGATGACTGAGACTACAATTACCTTCATCGATGACCTTGATATTACTAGAGGCTATCTACATATCATCCTCATAAATCAATAAGAAAATATTTTTGTCAGTATGAACTTCTCTCATATACACACAAAGATCACTAGCACTCTTGATAAAACCAACTTTTTTTATGAAGTTGCTAAACATTATATCCTGATGCGTAGATGCCTACTTCAAACAATACATAAACTTCTTGAGTAAGCACACCTTATTCTCATCTCCCTCCTTTATGAAACCTATAGGTTGTTCCATTATAATATTTTCATCTAGATTATCATGTAGAAAAGTTATTTTTACATCTATCTGTTTCAGCTCATAGTCTATGTTAACAATAAGTGATAATATCAACTCGATGGAAACATGCTTCACAACAGGAGAGAATATATCATTATAATATATTCCTCATTTTGTGAGTAACTCTTAGCAACTAGTATAACCTTGTACCCCATATTTTCAACCCCTAGTATCCCTGACATGGTCTTAAAGAGCCGTTTACAGCCAACCAAATTTTAATTCCCAAGTCTATCAATGAGATTCCATGTGTTCTTAAGAGACACAAACTCATCATCATCATATTGGACAATTATTCTTCTTACTACTCCTCATATCCTCTGCATATGACTTTGGTTAATCAATTTCCATATCCTCCGCTAAAGCTAGAGCTTGAGCAACAAAATCAAGATCTTCAAATTTAGAGGGTGGTATAATGTTCTACCTTATATTCTTATCTCTGGCTAGGAGATACTTGTCCAAATTTCATGTATATCATGAACCTCCATCCTCATCTTGAATATTTAACATTGCTTCCTCTTCAAAATCCTTTGAACTACTCTTTGAGGAAGCCACTCCACTTTGACTCGAGGATTCCCTCAAAACTAATGGTTCTCTCACTAACTTCAAGCTGAAGGAAACTCTCTTCTTAGCCTTTCCTCTTCTAAAGCATGAAATCGCTCTTGTTTATCCTTGTAGAGGTCTCACAATATTTGTGTACAACATTCTCGTGGAATATGTAATTTCTGCTGGTTGTACATATTCCTTCCTCAAGAATCCAAATCCTATATCCTTTAGTTCTAAAAGTATATCCCAGAAAAATACCCCTGACTACTTTGGGGCTGATTTTATCTTGAATTATATGTACATATGCAACACAACCAAACCTATTAACATGTTTCATATCTAGCTTCCTTCTTGACCAAATTTCCTAAGGTAGCTTGAAATTCATTGTATAATTAGGTGTCATGTTTATCAGATAGATATATGTATATGTAGTTTCTGTCCAGAACTCCATCTTAACCCAATCTCTGCCAGCATACATCTAACCTTGTTCATAATGGTTCTGCTCATTCTCTCAGCCACACCATTCTGCTGAGGAGTGTAGATACGCGTTCTGTGCCTTCTGATTCCTACATCTACACACAAAATATAAAGATGGATATTGTAGCACTTCAGACCATTATCAGTTCTCAGACACTTTTCTTTTCTTCATGTTTGTTTTCCAACCAAATGTTTCCATTCATTGATTTTTTTGAAACGTTTCATCCTTAGATTTCAAGAAACAAATCCAAACTCTCTTTGAGTAGACATTAATGAAGTTAACCAAATATTGGCAGCCACATAGACTCTTTGTATTTAAAGGAGAACCTCATAATTTGAATGAACATAATCCAAGAAAAGATTCTTTTGTTGTAGGAAAAAAATGCTTATGATACTTTCCAAGAACAAACCCTTCACAGAATTCGAGGTCATTAATTTATGCTTCTTTTAGGTAACCATTTTTCACCAAAAATTGCATATTCTTGGAATTCATATTTCCTAGTATGAAATTCTACAGACTAGTTGATTTTTCTTTTGTCACAACCATATTGGCTTCTCCTTTAGCAACCATCCCGTGGAGATAGTACAAACAATTTTGATACTTCCGTGTGATTACTTTGCGACCATAATTTTAGAATGGGACAATGTAATTTCCACCTTCATATTTGCACCCTGATTTCTCCAACATACCATAAGATATCAGGTTATGATTTATGTTTGGCATCTACATGTTATCTTTGAGAATAACCACAGAACCATCTGATTTGTGGTCCTTACTTCCCTGGTGCCTTTAACCTCATTATAGGTATTATTTGTCTTCAACACTTTACCCCCTTCACACTCTTTGACATCAAGTAGTGCATCTCTATCAAGAGTGATATGGAAAGTGCACCCAAAGTCCAACACCATTCATTCTTTGAGTTTAGAGTGTTAGTAGTAAGAACCATTGATTCTTTTACCTCTGCAATTGTATTTGCGGAGTCTAAACGCCTTTGATCCTTATTCGGGCATTCACTTTTCCTATAGTCATTCTTCATACATATGAAGCATTCACTTTTTTCAGCTTTGCTAAACCTCATATTAGACTCGGAATTTCCACAACTTTTGGACCTACCCCGCTGCTTATTATTCTTGTTTCTCCTTTTGTTTTTTTCTCTTTTCCTGCCTTCCAGGAGACTCAACATATAAACCTTTTGATATTGACTTTCCCTTACATAACAATCTTTTTTTTATCTTAACTTTGTTTTCTTTGGATAGGCGATTGTTATTACTTCACTCATATGACGATCTTCTTCCCACTTCCATATTGTAGAGTGTGAACAAGAGGTTCATATAGAGGAAGGAGCCATGACATAATTTTTATTTCCTAATCCTCATCAGAAACAATGACCTTGATGTTAGTTATGTCATCAATCAGCTCGAGAATAGTATCATCATTCTCTTCAATTGGCTTTTGTTCCTCCATCTTATAACAAAAAAATTCTTTAAGTCGATTCTATTAGAAAATGATTTAGTTTGATAATATTCTCTCAAAGCTATCCACATCTCGAGGACAGTCTTCTTGTGCATAATCTTTCTCAAGATTGTATCATGAAGAGATATGTTGAATAAGCTTCTAACCCATAAATCCTTTTCACTCTTCAGGATTTGGCTTACGTGGCTCACCTTCTTGTTACTTTCCTGTATTTGACACGAGTTACATCTTCTTGAAGCATTGAGAACAAACCATGAATCTCCAATTGACCTAACCGTTTATACTTCCACAGACCAAGTTCCTCTTTACCATCAAATTTCTCAATCTCGAAACTTTCCAGAGTTGGATCCATTGCTGTCCAACGTTGTTTCTTTTGCATATTGTAGGATGGATGCATATATGATCTCACTACTCAACCAGAGGATCAAGAAAATAGACATGATGATACCAGATCGCAGCGGAAGCAAGATCTAGATTAGAATCGGTTTCTTATGAAGAAACTTGTCTTCTCGAATCACCAAATAAGTCTCAAAATCCCCTCCTATTTCCATCGCAATCGATTTCTAAACGATCTGATACCGCTTGTAAAGAATATGATCTTCCATTGCCTTGTTGTCCTCAAGCCTTTCTACTTTTTAAGATACTCTATTCTATAAACAAATATTATTTAGCGAGTTCTCAGCAACTCTGGTACATCTCGTGGGAGATTCTTCTTCCCAAAATTCATTATCACAAAGAGATTACACTCACCAAAGTGAGTTGTGTCTAGATTTACAAAGAAGATATGTCAAGAAACTAAGAGGAGATTACAATCAACTCGAGAACAAGAGGAAACTTGAAGATGATATCAAAGGTGATGAAGAACTCTTCTCATTATCTCTCTCGAATCTAATTTTCTTGAGTTCTCTCTCTGTTTTTCTGTTTTTCTTGGTTGCTAACATAATCCCATGAAGAAGATGTGTTCTCTCTTCTTCTTAACAAACTCGACATGGGTTTTGCCTTAGTTTTGAAATCTATCTACTCCACTTATCATTGTTTATGTCGTCTGGTCCAACAAAGTCTAGAGAGATGTTGTATGAGGTCAAGCCCACAACATTGCCTATTTAGAGATTATTAGGCGTGAGATCTTTTCAGAATCGCAAAATATCACATAATACGAATTTGGAATGTCCAGCCACCACGTTGCAATAATACATCGCCTAAATCGTGGTTTAAAACAATGATAAAGATTGCTTGGATATCTTTACTTTCATAAGTTTTACTTTCTTTTTCTGCTTACAATATTTATTTAGTCTTATGGTTATCAATTTACTCAACTTCTCCACCACATATCATCATTCAATCCTTATTTTTATGATCGATTCATTCACATTTCTATCTCATCCCAAACATTTTTGTTCTTTTAATGAAACCATTCCAACTTTTCTTATAACTACTAGTAATCGGGTAAAACAAATATTTTGCTACTTCTATATTAAGTTACTTTTTTCGCTTTCTATATTAAGTTACTTAAACATGCAATGTAGCTCTAATAAAATAAAACTTAGGGTTAAAATCCAAGAAAATATTTTGCCATAAAGAGGTTGATTGGGGATTGGCTTTGAAAACTTTTTTTATTACAGTTAATTTTTTCTAAAGCCTCTATTTTGTGATTTTAATTTTTTAAAGTCACATCCACAATTTTAAAAACCAAAGCTATTACAGTAAATTATTTTTTAAAAAAAAACTCAACAAAATGCCAAACAGTAAACCGCTAGAGTCATTGATAGTTACTTCAAAGTATTAACATATTTTGTTTGTACTTTGAACTTATTTTTTTATATATTGAATCTATCTTTTAACAACGAATAGTGAATCTATGTTGATGTAGTAATTGTAGATGCTAAATCTCACAATTGATCAATGAATAAAAATAGGGAATGAATTTTGTGAAACAAAGTGGGTTGAATCCCGTTATAACCAACTTGACATTAATTAATAGAAAATAGATCTCGATTTATAGCTTTTATCGAAAAGAGATTACAAGAGCCTCAGGACTTAAGAGAATAAGGATGCTTCTAAGTGTTACTGAAAGCTGTTTTACAAGAGAGTGAGAGAACTTAATCTATTCCAGAACACTAGCTAATTGTGTTATGTTTTTGTAAAGTGATCTCGAGAAGAAGCCATCCCCCTTTCTCTTTCTTTCTTCTCCTCTCTTATAGCTCTCTCCGGTTCCTCCTTCTGCTAGGTCTTCAGCCCCTCTCAACCGAATCAGCCTTCCTAACCACTAGGTCAGCGCTTAATGGGCTACTCCTTTCTTTCGGCCCAGTCGCTGCTCATGCTTCCTTGATAATGGGCCAAGGGCGGATTTGGTCCAACAGTAATGATAGTAGATATTTGACATATTTAAACGAGAAAAAGAAAATTTTGGAGTTGACAAGCAAGAAAGGAAGCATTGGGCTATAAATAAAAAGTAAAGTAAAATTGGCAGAAAGTGGTGAAAATTTGACAAGTTTAAAAGGCAAGCCAAAAAAAGGAAGAGACGAGTCTTGTTTAAAAGCCAAGTACCAACCGTACACAGTCCTCTTCATTGCCATTTTCTGCCGCCAAATCCAAAGCTTTTTCTTCTCTCTTTCTATGGCGGATTTCTGATCGGTGATCTCCTCTCTCTTGAAACTATGCCTTCGGTTCAAACGCGTTCCTCTCCTTCTATTTCACCTCCGGCGACGGTTACCGATCTCAAGCAGCGAGTCATCGCCTGCCTCAATCGGCTCTCCGATCGCGATACTCTCGCTCTTGCAGCCGCGGAGCTTGATTCCATCGCTCTTAACCTCTCTCCGGAAACTTTCTCTCTCTTTATAAACTGTCTCCAGAATACAGACTCTTCGGCCAAATCTCCTGTCAGGAAACATTGCGTCTCGCTCCTCTCTGTCCTCTCCCGTTCCCATGGAGATTCTCTCGCTCCTCACCTCTCCAAAATGGTCTCCACCATTCTCCGTCGTCTTCGTGATCCCGACTCCTCCGTCCGCGCCGCTTGTGCTGCCGCTTCCGTTGATATGACTATCAGCATTACCGGGCCTCCTTTCTCCGCCCTCTTAGGACCAATAATTGAAACGCTAGTCCATGACTGTGACCCCAACGCGCAGATCGGCGCCGCCGTGTGCCTTGCGGCCGCGGTAGATGCGGCCGATGAACCTGATGTAGAGCAGTTGCAGAAAGCCCTGCCGAAGATTGGGAAATTGCTTAAATCAGAAGGTTTTAAGGCGAAACCGGAACTCCTGGGTACCATAGGAAGTGTTATTGCGGCCATAGGCGGCAGAAACAGCGAGAAGGCGGTGCTGGATTGGCTTTTACCGAACGTCTCAGAGTTTCTAAGCAGCGACGATTGGCGTGCGAGGAAAGCAGCTGCGGAGGCAATGGCTAGAGTAGCTATAGCAGAACAAGAGTTAGCTCCTTTGTATAAGAAGACCTTTGTTGGTATTCTGGAGGGCAGAAGATTTGATAGGGTTAATTTTTAAACTATACCTTAAGAAATTTGCCATAAATTCCTTCTTAATCTGATTGTTTTTGTTCGACTCTCTTCATATCTTAATTTTGCAGGTCAAACTTGTTAGAGAGACCATGAATCGTACATTGGGTCTATGGAAGCAACTTGAAGGTTGTGATTCTACAGAGCTCTTTGAGTCGTCTTCCTCCTCCAAATCAGCTTTTTCTGGTTTGTCTGCAACTTCGGGAAGAAGTAATAATACATTGAAAGGCAAATATGGGAATTCGAATGCACCATCAAGCTCAAAGCTAGATCATGTTAAACCTTTTGATCTTGGCACTGCTAAGGATATTGAGCAGGAAGCTGCAGAGTTGAAAGAGAAGCGTAATCATCCGCCTTTGGGATCTAAGCGGGTTCTATTCCCAGCAAAGCCAATGCCATGTAAGGTCCAAGAGAATAGATCTAATAAATCGCAAGTTATTGAGAGTAGTGTTGAGGAGAGTCCTAAAGCATCAGCAAGCGGTTCTTCTCAAAGAAATAATGCGGAAGAGTTGTCTCTGATAAGAAACCAGATCACTCACATCGAAAAACAACAGTCCAGTCTGTTAGATCTCTTTCAAGTTAGCTTTTCCTCCTACTACTTTGATTGATTTCACACCTTTGAAAATCTAAAATACCCGTCTTGTGCTGACTTTTGAATGTTGTTCTTTTGCACATCAAAATGCAGCGATTCATGGAGAGCTTGCAGAACGGGATGCAATCTCTGGAGAGACGAGTACGTGGTTTAGAAACATCCCTCAGCGTAATCTCCACTGATTTTTTAGTCTCTCGCACCATACCACAAAACGGAAATCATAAACCAAACAACTATCTACAGAATTGAAAATTCCAAAGTTCATTTTACCAGACGCAACACTTCAAAACTGAGCTTGTGAAGAAGACTCCTTTGTTTATCTTGAAGTGCATAAACTCTAAGCTAAAGTATATGCGTTTAAGTTTGTGATTTCTGAAGCTATTGTTACATGTTTCACCTCAACTTTACGTAACCACATGATCAGTTGATCCCACAATGAACAATTCTTTCCCCAGGGTTAAACAGACCCAGGTAAGGCTAGTTACCTTTGTGTAATTGATGCTTGCAATGTGTTTTTTCACAAGATGATTTTATCCCTTTTCCTTTTTTCTTTTTTCCATCCTCCCGATCTGATTGCTTTCAATCTATTCTCGGGAAACCTTAGAGGAATCATCAAAATATCTCCCCAACGTCGCATCTAGCTTCTCACCAATTGAAGAGATCCATGCCTAGAAATGATTGAGCCAACTAACTTTGCTAATTTTTTCTCAAGTCACAAACACGATAGGGAAAGTTAGAATTTTCCTTACCTGGTCTGACGAAGTGAAGCCTCTAATTGTGTTACCGCCAATAACTGCTATTCCTTTATCACCAAGCGGCTGCAAAATCACCGCCTGGCAGAGAAAAATAGAAATGTATTTGTCACACAGTTTACATCATTCCCTCACTCAATGGACTAGGATTCTCAACAAACCTGTGTATTTGAAGGCAGAAATGGTAGCTCTGATCTCCCAGGATAAAGGGAAAGATTGGCCAAGTAACTTTCTGGCAAAAGAATGCATAGATAAATGCATATTTCTTACAAACATAAAAACCGAAGTCTGTACTTACGTGCTTTTGATTTCATTACGCCTTGGTAAACCGATCCTTGAATCAGCTTATCAGTGTTTACTATGACCGCTTTGTTGTCTTCAGGAGATATAGCAGCCATCCCGATTTGAATAAGGCAAATGCCATTGTAGACAATAACCATAGACTTGCAACATGTTGCTGCCTTGAGAGATTCCCAAGCCCTGAGAAAAAAAAAACAAAACAAAAGCCAGATTCAATTTCTCTATATACCCATAAGACATACGAAGCAAGCTGAACATTACCAGAATAACTCGGAGACTGCCGGTGCAGGTAGATCGGAATCTACAACCTTGCAATCCACACCTTCAGGTTGAACCTGTTAATAAGATAAAAAGGAGAATCGATTTAAATCCTCCCAAATTCATAATTGCAATTGGGAAAGGAGAAATCTTACTGGTGTAATGGATTTAGGTCGGATAGATAACCAGACTAAACCGGTTAATAAACTGGTGACGGCCAAGCCAAGGGCCAATAGATCTGCTCTAGACTGTGAGCTACGATTATATATATTATAAATCCCACGGAAAAATTAGCAAATGGATTCACATCTCATCCAAACCACCAAAACAATAATTTTTTTTTTTTTGTCTCAGCCCAAATTCAAGAAAGTACCTGCTAGCATCTGCAACCGGAGCTATACCGGAAACAGCCCGGTTGAAGAGAACGGCCAAGAGAGAAGCGCCTCCGACGTAGATCGGCAGGCTACGGACTGAGTCGTCGTTTCTGAAAACGAAATCAGCCACCAAGTTCTTGCTTGGTTTCGGACCTCTGTAATTTTTCGGCTTCGGCTGTCCCAAGAAACCCATAAAATCAAATTTTCGATAAACAAAAAGACAGAAAAAAGAGGAGGAATGAGAACCTGCGAGGTTGAGGAAGAAGCTCTGATAAAGCGCGGGTAATCGAGGGGAGGAGTAACTAATCGGTGGTTAGTAGTCTTGAGGATTCGAGTTTGGAGGATTATAATTCTTGCTTCCATGGTTGATGAGGAACTGTGGGCCGATTGATTTTGTGGCTTTAATAACAGTAAAGACTTTAAAATAAATGAAAGTTTTTAAAGTTAAAATTTTGCTTTTAACTGTCCTAAAATCTTTCACAGTCCCTAAAATTACTCACAGCAAAATTATCTCTCTTTTTACCCTAGGCTTTGATTTTTTGAAAATCTACAATTTATGACTTTTTGTTTTTTTTAAAAGTCACAACATTTAAAGTAAGAGCCAATATTTTAAGGTATAATTTAATAGCAACCGTCTACAGCAAAAGTCCTAAACAATCACCCTCCTGATTTCCGCCGCTGTTTCGAGAAAAAAGTTATATTCGCATACGACGACGTTTACGAAAACAGAATTTTTCAAGAAAAAATCTATTTTTTGTTTGTTAAATATTGTACTATTATTACTATGGAAATTTAGTCAACTAGTCGGTTAACTCACATAATTAAATTTATAACATTTACAATAAAAATCTATTTTATCCTTTTCAGTAGATAGAAATGTTTCAATAAATAGACGGTTTATTTAGTGTTTAACATGGTTTTCTCTTCTTTCAATTTTTTTTAGATCGCTCATTCTCAAAATTTTGTTTTGTGATACTTTTAATATTACCAAATAAAACAGTGAAATCCAATCACACTATTCCCCCTTGGTGTTTGGTTATTTGTGAAATTAATAGACGCACGGAAATAGACAGTCTATTTAAATGGACAATCTATTGTCGTACTGTTTTTTTTGTCAACTACACATTAATCAGAAAGTCTCTCCCACATTGGCTGTCCAAATCGGAGAATGAGAATCTACAAAAATATAATCAGAGAAAATAATACGGGATCCTCGAGCAAGACAGTCTACTTGTGTATTCACCGTTCGCGGGATGGTAGAGAGTGAGAAATCAGGATAATGTCCACGGAGTTGAAAAAAGTCGGCCAATCACTCGGTTGCTGCAAAATGTTAAAAAGCTCTAAACAATCTGTCTCAAAGGCTTGGCAATCTATTCTTCGGTTATCGAGCTCCTCCATTGCCCATATCAGAGCTTTCATCTTGGAATGCAAGGGCGAGAGGCTTTGACGACAACATTTCGCTCTAACTAATATAATCGAGTTATTCCTATCATTGCAAATCCACCCAAGACCGGAAGTGGAGTCTGATTGTTTCCAAGATCCATCTATTAGACATGTTAAGCCACCATGTCTTATAACTTCAATATTGACTTGAACATCAGCCGAGGATGATGGTACTTGTGCCTCTTCCCAAGCTGCCAAGTCAGTCTCTGCATTCCGTTGAATATCCGTGATTCCAAGTTGAACACCCTGAAACACCATTTGGTTTCTTGCTTTTCAAGTTAACCATAATATCCAAGGGAACATATCATATTTTTGATTTGGTTCCTCATAGGATTTCGCCAGAACAGATAATCCATATTAGTATACAGTGAAGCTGTAGGAAAATCCTTCGGCTTCGCCGGGTTACTAAAGGAATTCCAAATCTGCCTAACCGAGTCACATTCAAAGAAAACATGGTTGATTGATTCCTCAGCTTTGCCACAATGTTTGCAAGTTAAGTCACATTGCACCCCTCTCTCATTTAAATTCCTTGCCATCGCAAGACTCCTGTAATGATTTGCCAGAGAAGATGTTGTATTTTTAGTGGGAATTTTATTTTCCAAGTAAACGCTTTCAGGGTCTCCAGGCTTGGACCCCAACCATCATTATTAATCTGAGTTATTTCTATTGAATTAAGTACTTATAGCCCGATCTAACCGTATACTGACCCGATTTTGTGTAATCCCATATCAGACGGTCATAAAAAAGTGTCTGACTTGGTTGGATACCCCGAATTAGCTCGACATCCTCTTGAGCCATAAATTGCTGTAAAATAGGCAAATGCCATTCGCTCGTCGTAGGGTTAATTAAATAGTAATTCTATGTCATACTGTTTATAATATTTCAAATAGTAATTCTATTTATTGTTTTAGTTAAATT
Organism: Anastatica hierochuntica; assembly: GCA_900406275.1. Taxonomy (NCBI): domain Eukaryota; kingdom Viridiplantae; phylum Streptophyta; class Magnoliopsida; order Brassicales; family Brassicaceae; genus Anastatica; species Anastatica hierochuntica. The sequence goes on along the minus strand of OVAN01000324.1, from coordinate 13,715 downwards.
ATTTTTTTACTTTTTTAGTTGATCATATGGTTTAGAAATTGCGGGATTAGTTTAATTTTCACATTCATTCCGTTATATAATAGCAACTTTCAATTTTTAGTTACTCTGTTTTAGCTTATATGAAAGTTGAATTTTTGTAATTAATAGACGTATTAAATAAAAATAGACCGACTATTTAAATACTACACAATTCCTTGCACGTTACAACATTTTCCATGTATTTGCAAAATATATATCCATTTTGAAAAATTAAAAATACGTCAGATAGGAAAAAAATCTTCTTTTTCGTGTATTTACAATTTCGTTTCGATATATGTATAAACTTGTAAAGCCATTTGAAGTTTTGTGAGGTGTGAGAAAAAAAAAGATAAATTACAGAAAAAAATGCTATAAACTTAAATAATGAGATTGTCATGCATATTCTCCAAAGTTATCCTTATTACTATGTTATTTGTATTTATATTTTTATTATTACTATGTAATTTGTATTTATAAACTTTTATATATATTTATATGTTTGTTGTGGAAAGAGAAATAGGAACGAGAGTGAAAGTATGAGAAAGTGATTTTTCACTTTTCTTATTACAACAAAACACATGGGGATAATGTTCCTTTTATAGTATGTTGCTTCTATAATGATATTTATACTTAACTTTGTGGATAATTATTCTCTTTTTTATATTTATCTAATATTTTCTTTTAATTATTCATGTATACTGTCTCATTAAAAACCTTGTCATGGAAAAATTCGTTGGGATAAAAACCATGACGAGGGAAAAATAGTACAGTAGTACAATCTCCCCTTGAAAATGATGGATTCTTCTTTTCTCAAAGATCTTGTAGATGACGCATTTCGATACTTTGAACATGTTTCCTGAACATTGTAGTAGGAAGCGCCTTGGTAAATAAGTCTGCAGAATTATCACTTGAACAGACATATTGGACCTCCACTTCTCGATTTTTTTTGAGCTCTTGGGTATAGGATAAGAACCTTAGAGGAATATGTTTCCTTCGCTCACTCTTGATGTAACATTGTTTGATTTGTATGACACATGCAACATCATAAGTAGATCTTTAGCTCTTTAGTAGTCACCGTGCCACTCGCCTCTTGTATATGATGAGTCAATGATCTGAGCCATATGCATTCTCTGCATCTCTAATGTAGCGCAATAATTTCTACATAGTTTGACGAAGTGGCAACCAATGTTTTTTTCTGAGATCTCCAGGAGATCGTTGTTTCACCTATTGAAAACACATATCCGGTTTGTGATCGAGCTTTATGAGGATCCGACAAATATCATGCATTTGTAAAACCAACTAAACAAGATTTTGGGTTTTTAGTAAAAAATAAACTCAAGTCAATTGTTCCTTGGAGATAACGAAATATATGCTTTATTCATGTCCAATGTCTGCGCTTAGGGGAAAAACTATATTTTGCAAGTAGATTAGCAGCAAACGCCATATCTGGTCGAGTGCAATTTGCAAGATACATCAATCCGCTTATAGCGTTTATGTAAGGTACTTCAGGACCTAACACTTATTCGTTATCTTCGCAAGGTCTAAACGGATCCTTTTCAATATCAAGCGATCTATTGGCCATTGAGATACTCAAAGAACTCACTTTATCCATATTAAAGTGCTTTAGCACCCTTTTGGTGTAATTTGATTGATGCACAAATATTCCATCTTTTAGGTGCTCTAACTAGAGCTCAAGACAAAACTTTGTCTTACCAAGATCTTTCATTTCGAACTCTTCTTTCATATGAGTTTGTACATCATTAATCTCTTTTTGAGTACCAATTATGTTCAGGTCATCAACATATATAGCGGTGATCACAAATCCTGACATGGATTTCTTAATAAAGACGCAATGGCATATTACATTGTTTACATATCCCTTCTTAAATAAGTACTTGCTTAAGTGATTGTACCACAAGCGTCCGAACTGTTTTAATCCATAAAGTAATCGCTGTAACTTGACCGAGCATATCTCTTTAGACAATGCTTCTTGCATTTTTAAACCTTCAAGGATCTTTAATCCCTCGGGGATTTTCATATAAATATCACTTTCTAGTGATTCATATAAATTTGCAGTCATAATATCCATCATGTACATATCCAAATTTTTGAATGTCGTTAAACTCATAAGTACCTGAATGTGATTGCATCCACAACCAGGGAATAAGTTTCTTCATAATCAATTCTCGGTCCTTGAGAAAAACCTTGTGCCACAAGTCGGGCTTTATATCTTGTGACCTCGTTTTTCTCATTTCTTTTACGCATAAAGACTCTTTTGTATCCAACTAGCATTACATCTTTAGGTGTAGTGACAACTGGTCCAAAAACATTTTTTTATTGAGGGATATTAATTAAGTTTTCATGGCATATTTGTCATTCCTCCCAGTCAGGTCTTTCTTGGCACTCTGATAAAGTTTTCAGATTCTGATCCTCAAGCTCAACAATTTCTTCAAATACAGAAAATGAAACATTCCATCAACATTCTTTGTCTCCTCTCTAACCCATAATTTTTCAGTATGGGTCTAATTGATAGAGATCTCATGTTTTTCTGTATCATTTTCATCTTCTCGATGAATTTCACATGGTTCTTCTGGAACCTCTTCACATATGTCTTTTGGACACTTTTCTTTGTGTGATTCATCTAAAATACTTCGGGGGCATATGTCCTTATGTGAGTTTTCTGTGCCCTTTTAATTTTGCTCTCCCAATTTTGTTTTCTTTCGGGGAATCTTATCTTTAGACCTCATGGGTCTTCCCCTCTTTAATTGAACCATCGGTTCATTCATTTTGTTTCCATCCATATGTTCTACAGGAACATTAATTCTCGATGGAACATTTGCTGCGGGAACATATGATTTCGTCACCCTTTTTGTATCGGTATATGCATCTTGTTGCTGATCTGTCATATTTTGCATATGTATAATTTTCTAAACTTCCAGCTCTCGTTTATTAGTAGGGGGATCTGGGTGTACCAAGATGGCGTATACCATGTTATATCTTTTAGAATCTCTTTAAATCCTCTCTCTAACGCTGGAAATTCATTTTTATAAAAATGACAATCGGCAAAACGAGTCGTAAACTATCACCAATGTGTGGTTCAAGATACCGGTAACGTATACCCCACATAAATTCCCAATCTCCTATGTGGCCCCATTTTCGTTCGTTGCGGTGGGGCAATAGGAACATATACCGCACATCCGAACACACGGAGATGGGATATATCTGGCTCTCGGCCAGACAACAATTGTAGTGGGGAATGTGTATGATATGCACTTGGTCTTAACTGGACTAACGCCGCAACATGCAAAATATCATGTCCCCATACTGAATTTGGGAGTTTTGTTCTCAAAATTAACGGTCTTGCAATTAGTTGCAACCGTTTGATCAAAGACTCGGCCATGCCATTTTGTGTATGAACATGGGGAACTGGATGTTCAACATCAATTCCCATTGACATACAATAATCATTAAGGGCTTTTGTGAAGTGAATTCACCAGCTTTACTGAGCCTTATTTCTAATTTTTCTTTCTTATTTACGAAAGCCCATCATATACCCTCATATCTTTTATATGAGTTATATCTCCGAAAATTGCTTACATAACTCCAAGAATTTGGTACTTCAGGACCAAATACCATTTCTTTAAAAATGTTTAAAATGTAAGCATTATGTAAATTCTGCCTTAGGATCTTTTAAAGTAGCATCTCTTTTACTAGATGTTAAACTTGAGATATCTAAAGACAACTTTGTTTTCCAAAATATCATCTCATATTTTCATTACTGTGATAACTCTTCATGAGTTTTTGTCAAATACGTGTTCCCGAGAACATAATTTTGATATCAGTAATCTTTCAAAGATTATAAATATCTTGGAGGTACAATCCAAATCATTCATATACTACCAGACATATCTAATTGGATTTCTGGTCCAAAAGTTTCTAATTTTTCATACGAACTTTAATATACACTTGATTGCTTCTTTTTATCTTTTGGCCAATACTTTATTTTCTACACTCATCCAAGGAGGTAGAGTTATGATCCTCACTCTTACTTAATCAAAATTCGCGCTTTTTTTTATATTGTCGACAATTTTCTTTCCTTTAGTTCCACTTTTCCGTATTGACATGTTTAACCGAGATCTCTTTATCATAATCTATTATTTCTTTCAGGTACCTAATTTATTATTAAACATGTCAATGGTCTTTTCAAGATACAATCCTCCTCTTTTAATAATTTGCTCCTTTTCGAGTATTTTATATATGGAACCAAATAGTCTATAACGTTCCTTACGTGTCATAGACTTATTATCAAAAGATCGTCCTAATAGAACACATGATCTTATTGGAGCATTATTATTCTGGAATGAGAGATTTGTTTCCTTTCTTTTTCTCTTAACATTGGCTTTATATCTTGCAGTCAATCCACAATATTTCATGAATGAATTATCCTTTTGAACTTCAAGTTCAAATTTCTTTTGTATGAGGATCCATAATTTTTCTGATAATTCATTTCATGATCTCTCACCTACCAGCTTTTTATCTTCTTTTTCAAATGCTTCTGGCATTTGATTTTCAATATTGAATAGTGATCTTTTTAACTTATGAACCTCACATTCATATATCTTTATTTAAATATCCAAACCATTCAAATTCCCCCCCTCGAGATTCACTTTAGGACCAATGACAAATCTAATTACCCATTTTGGGTAAAATATTATGTCTCAAATCCTTTAGATGTGGAATTTTTAATATCTTCTCTCAAGATGATGATTTTTCTTAATAACTCATCTTGAAACGATTTTCTCTTTTGGATCGGTCATAATTGGAGATATGAAAAAAAAATTCATCCATTATTTTCAATGAGCTTCATCTATAATAATTCATGATGATCTTTCTTGCAATTTTAAGACATGCATAAGTTAAAAAAAAACTTATGGTTTTCAACAAAAATTCTCCATGTCCTTTAATATTTTATTTTTATTTTATCGAGATGCCGTAACTAATTATTTCATTGCTTTTAGCAATAAGTAAACTTCATGTTTACTATTATATATGCCGTTGCCATCCTTAATCTTTATATATGCATGTCATCATCATGCGCTCTTTTAGAGCGTTTAGTTCTTATGTTCACTCAGAACGGTTTAGCTTTTACGCTCTTCAGGGTGTTTTAGATCTTCTTCACAGAATCGGAACCTTCGTAACTCTCTGTTTCTCTTTAACGTGTGATCTTGTTTCTTCGGGCACAAGTCAACGAGACTCCTTCTTCTTTGTATCGTGACCTAGCCAAGCTTTCAACAAGAAAACACTTTAGAGTTTTAACGTTTGTGTATGCAAGAGTATTGTGAAAGAAACTACACTTTCTTTATTGATTTAGAAACTTCTCAAAACTAAATCACACTCCTCTCTTATGATCTTAGACAACTCCTAAGATTCATATTTATAGGTTTAGTCTTCTCCTAATCCTAAAAGAACTTGAAAAACTTATATTTTCCTTTTCCTAAATAAGCTACACCTTATCTAGAAAATATTCTGTTTCAACGTTGGAATTTTCCAACATTCTCCACCTTAATTCCAACATGAATCTTGGGCGTAAGGATTTCTTGAACTCCAAGCAAACTCCTCATTTCTTTGAACTTGTTTCTTCCTAACGATTTAGTAAGTATGTATGCCTTTTACTCTGCTCCTGGTACATGCTTGATGTCTATTTGCTGGGTTTCAACACACACACTCGCGTATGAAGTGGTATTTGGCGAGTATATGCTTGCTCCTTCCATGGAACACTGGGTTCTTGGTTAAGGCAATACCCGATTTGTTATCTATCCTTAGTACGACCTTCTCGTCTTCTTTACTTAGGATTTCATTCAACAAATCTTTGAGCCATATGGCTTGCTTTGCAGCTTCTGTAGCAGCCATAAACTCTGCTTCACAGGATGACAATGCGACAGTTGGCTGTTTTTGCAATGTCCATGTAATTAAAGATGTACCATAGTAGAATGTGTGTCCTGAGGTACTCCTTCCGTCATCAAATTTCAAAGTTGTGACTACTGTCGCTGTATCCTTTGATTCTTCAAGTTCCATCTCTTTTGAAGAATAGTCCAAAGTTTGTACTGCCTTTTACGTACCTTTGAAGGTGCTTGAGAGCATATCCGTGGGACACTCTCGGCGACTGCATATAGCGGCTGAGGACTCCTACTGCGTAAGAGAGATATGGTCGTGTATGCACTTGATATCTCAAGCATCCTATCGTTCTTCTATATTTCGTGGTGTCAATCTCCTGTACGTCTTCAGCCTTCGAGATTTTAAGATTACTCTCCATTGGCACGTGAGTTAAGTTGCATTCGCTCATCATATTTTCCGCAAGAATGGCTTGTGCATAGCCTTCTTGTTTGATGTTTATACCATCAGGTCCTTGCATCACTTCAATTCCAAGATAATATGACAACTTACCTAGATTTGAGATATCAAATTTCTTTGCCATAACGTCTTTAAAACTCTTGATCACTTGTGTAGAAGTTCCTGTTACAAATAGATCGTCAACATAGATTGCGGTTCTTAGCAAGTCTCTTCGATCCTTCTTTTGATATACAACAGGTTCTTTCTTGCATCTCACGAACCCCATCTCTCTATGAGTGTTATCAAGATTAAGGTTCCAAGCTCTAGGAGCTTGCCGTAAGCCATAAAGTGTCTTGTTCAATTTGTAAACTTGAGCTTCCTTTCCTTTCTTCTCATAACCTTCGGGCTGTATCACATAGACTTCTTCACTTAATTCACCATTTAGGAATGCTGTTTTGACATCGAAGTGATGAATCTCCCACCCGTTAGTCGCAACAAGAGATATCAGCAAACGAATTGTTTCAATCTGGGCTACCAGAGCAAACACTTCATCAAAGTCAATTCCTTGTTGTTTCACATAACCTTTTGCTACGTGCCTAGCTTTGTATTTGTTCACGGTTCCATCAGCTTTTCTCTTTATTTTGAAAATCCATTTTAATCCTATGGCCTTAGCTCCTTCCGGTTTATCAACGAGCTGCCATGTCTTATTCTTCACGATGGACTCAAGCTCAGCTAGCATTGCTTTAACCCATTCCTTGTTAGCTGATGCCTCGGCATAACACTCAGGCTCTCCGTCAACTGTTAACAGCAATCTAACGCCTTCATGTTCTGCAAGCCAAACATAATTGTCGAGATATTTCGGTTTTCTCACTGTCCTTCCAAAACGTGTTTTGAGCTGCGGATTTTCATCTTGAGGTTGAGTCATCGGTTCTGTCTACTGCGTCTTGATCTCCCTTGTCTCGATTTGCTCTGTTTTGGACTTATCAGAATACTCCTCTTCGTGATCGTCTTCTGCAAGTTCGTTATCAGCGGCACCATCGTGATGCTGCTCTGCTCCGACGTGGTCATTGCCTCCTGGTTCATCGCTTATCATTACTCTAAATGTTCTAGGTTCGGTTATGGTCTCCGTTGAGTCTCTCGACCAATCCCATCCCTTTTTTCTGTTCCCAAATTAACCATAGTTTTGGCTCTATCATCTAGCTTCTTGATACTCAGCCCATTCACTTTTGCATATGTCACGCAACCAAAGACCTTTATGTGTGTAACACTTGGTTTCTGATCTTGTAGGCACTCGTACGGTGTCTTTCCGTTTAATGCTTTAGTGGAGACTTGATTGATTATGTACGTTGCGTGTCTTAAGGCTTCACCCCACAATGTGTTTGGGATCTTCATTCCCTTTAATAAGCTCCGTGTCATCTCCATTAAGGTTTTGTTTCTTCGTTCTACTACGCCATTCTACTGAGGTGTGTATGGTGCGGTTAATTGTCCGTAGATCCCATTTTCTTCACATTATCGACTGAACTCACTTGAGGTAAACTCTCCTCCTCTGTCAGTACGAAATGTCTTAATCCTCATCTTGGTTTGATTTCGACATAATCTTTAAATTTTTTGAATTGATCAAACGTGTCGCTCTTCTCTTTTAGTAATATGGTCCACATATACTTTGAGAAGTCATCTATTAGAAAAAAATATATAGTGATTGTTCGAGGGTTTTGGAGGTGTTATGGGCCCACACAAGTCACCATGTATCAACTCTAGCAAGTGTTTTGCTCGAAAATCGGATTGGTTTGGGAATGAGCTTCTCGACATCTTCCCAAGTTGGCACACGTCACAATCTTCTTGTTCTTGTAAATTTCTTGGTAAACCAATCACCAACTCCTTGTCCGACATGTTCTTCATAACTCCATAGTTCACATGCTCGAGCTGTGAGTGCCAAATCCACATTGGATCATCCTTTTGAACGTAAAGGCACTTAGGATGATATACGTCCAGTGGTGTCTTGTACAAGCATTTTGCGGTCCTTATTACTCGAGCCAATTGACTTCCATGCACATCTTTTAACTCGAGAATGGCTCCTTTCATGTTCACTTCACACCCGTTCTCGGTTGCTTGGCCGAGACTAATGATATTGTGCTTTAGATCGGGTATAAAGTATATGACATTGACAATGTCCTTTCTACCTGACTTTTCTATGAAACATATTGAGCCTTTGTCAACGATATCTACGTGCGAGCTATCCCCAAATCTCACACTCCCTTTAAGTCTTTCGTTCATCTCACAGAAGAAATCTATATTTCTCGTCATATGATTGCTAGCTCCATTGTCCAAGTACCATTCCGAAGAATCTCCATTGTTAGCATCATATTTTCCAGGAAATACTTTTTCCTCGTTCAAGAAAACTATCTCGTGCATGTATAGACCATAAGCTTCCTCGGTCTCATTCAAGTTTGCTTCTTGGTCTCGCCGTTTCCGAGAGGGGAAGTTATTGACATAATGGCCGAATTGATCACACCTCCATCATTGTATTTCGAAAGATCTTTCTTCTCTTTCTCATAGTTTTCAGGGTTGGACTTTCCTTGGCCATTGGACCTTCCTCTCCCACGACCTCTTCCTCTTCCTCTCCCCCTGAAACTTCCTCCACCTCTCGTAAAGCCGCCTCTCACAAAGCCGCCTCTCACAAAGCCGCCTCTCACAAAGCCGCCAACATCTGCACCTGAATTCTGGCCAATTTTTCCTCCTCGAAAACTGCTGAATCCACCTATGTTTTGGGTCAGATTAGCTGTGTATAAGAGCTTCCCTTGGTCCTCGGTTTGAGTCTCACCCCTGACACACTCTTCATATGCTTTAATTCTCCCAACAATGTCTTCGTATCCAGTTTTGTTTAACTCTAGCACCTGCACGAGTGAAGCTACAATATGTATAAACTTGTTTCTTGGAAGACCGAATAAAAATTTCTTCACGAGCTTCGTCTCTTCTATTATCTCCCCTAGAGCCGCAGATTGAGATGCTAAACTTGATATTTTTCCAGCAAACTCGTCAACAGAATCATTATCTCCCATATTTAGTCGATCTAGCTCAGTGACTAAGGTTTGTAATCTAGCTTCTTTTACACGATCTCCTCCTTGATGTCGTGACTTTATGGCGTCCCAAATAGCTTTTTCGGAGCATTGATCCCCTACTTGTAGGATAAGATCTTCTGAGATTGATTGTAATAGCAACGGTATTGCCATATCATTCATCTTTGGATCACTACTCCCAGGATCAATTTTTCCCATACCTCGCTTACACGAAGTGTTACCTTCATCCTCATAGCTCAAATCGTGTAATTTGATGATGATAACATTGGACACTGGATCGATGGTGTGCCCATCTTCTTCGTATGTTGTTCGGGTTCTATCGCAGGATTTCTCGCGTCTCCCATATCTTCACAAGTCCGAAGATATCGACGCAGAGGTTCTGGTGGTCGTTGACTTCTTCACCAAGCTCAGATACCAATTCACAGAATTGGAACCTTCGTAACTCTCTATTTCTCTTTAACGTGTGATCTTGTTTCTTCGAGCATAAGTCAACGAGACTCCTTCTTCTTTGTGTCATGACCTAGCCAAGCTTTCAACAAGAAAATACTTTAGAGTTTTAACGTTTGTGTATGCAAGAATATTGTTAAAGAAACTACACTTTCTTTATTGATTTAGAAACTTCTCAAAACTAAATCCTAAGATTCATATTTATAGGTTTAGTCTTCTCCTAGTCCTAAAAGGAATTGTAAAACTTATATTTTCCTTTTCCTAAATAAGCTACACCTTATCTAGAAAATATTCTTTTTTAATATTGGAATTATCCAACACTTCTTAGAGCATCTTCTTTCTTTCTCTCTCTTTTTATAGTGTATCAGCTATTCAGGAGCCGAACTTTTGTTCTTTAAGAACATTTTTATTTTTTTGAGAGAGTTTAGCTCATCGATTCGCTCATAAGGAGCGATTCATTATTTAGGAGCTCTTCAGAGTTATGCAATTATTTTTTATTACTCAAAAGATATAGTATTTCCATATAATTTATATAATTAAATAAAATTAACAACTACATATGTGCACCTTATATAGTAACATAAATTAAAAGTTAGATTTGTGCGACGGTCTAACCATCTTGTGTGCGATATAATTTTAAAGGGTTAGCTTGTTAGCATAACATAAATTAAAAAGTTAGCATGCATGAATTAAAAGGGTTAGGTTGTTAGCATAGCCATAAATTAAAAGGGTGAAACGCGGCGTCTGTCTTTCTGAAACTTGTGAGCATATATTAAAAGGGTGACAGGCGGTGCATGTTCTTTCGAAAATATATTTAAAATTTAAGTTAGGTAAATATAATTTAAATCTTACCTCGTTTCGATATAGAGACGTTCGTGCTGATAATGTGTTAAATATTATACTATTATTACTATGTTATTTATATATATATATATATATATATATATATATATATTGTTTGTTGTGGAAAGAGAGATAGGAACGAGAGAGAGACAAAGTATGAGAAAGTGATTTTTCACTTCTTCTTATTACAACAAAACACATGGGGGTAATGTTCCTTTTATAGTAGTATGTAATGTCGGTAGAAGATAAATACTAATGATATATATCTTTATCTTTGTGGATAAGTATCCTCTTTTTTATATTTTTCTAATTTTTTTTAATTACTTTGAAGACTAACGATCCATCCACTATTTATTGGAAAAACTCTAAAAAAATTCTTAACTTTCAATTGAGTCATCTAATAAGCCCTTAATAAAACATTAATCTCTTATCTCCCTCTTTAACCTTCTATGCTCTAATTGTTTTAATGCTATACTGTTTTCACTAAGAAATAAGTAAAATAAAAAGAAAATAAATGAAAAAAGAATAAAAGAAAGAAATCCAGCTCGACGAGTCTTCTCCGTAGCCGTGTGTTCTCGGCGCCGTCGTGAGTCGTCTACCAATCCATTACTGACGTCGACCATTCCATTACTTTGGTTGAAATCGTGGTTAGCTCTTCTCTCCTCCTCCTCGAGGTGCATTAGTAAGAATGTTGGTTTAGGGTTTGCAATTGGAGTTGATAGTTGAATTTGGAATGCACATTGGTATTTTAATCCTGTTTCTGGGTCTTTTAGTATAAGAAATTGGTAAGAAAATTCATTTCAGTGGTTGAATGGGATAAATAGACAGTAAATTCGCACCCGAAACCATTCAGTTTGAGTTCTTGCAAAAGAAGAATTAAGTAGCACTGATAAAACTGGAGGTAATTGTGAATGTTTTATTCAGTTTTTTTTTGCATTGTTTTGGCAGCACACAATGAGCAAGCATGTGAGTATACATTTCAAATTCCAATGTCGCATGTGTAGTGTAATATTATAGCATCAATGGAGGATATAACTTTGTCTAAGATAGAGGATAGGATTTATAAGAAACTATCTTTAGACGAAAGTAAAGTTAAATTGGACTTAAGTTACATTCCACTGTTGGTTGAATGTAAGAAACATATTACTATTTATGATGATGAAGATCTGTTTGTTTACCTAACTTCCATTAATAGAGAGAACCGAAGATGCCTTTTGGTTGTGGAGGCTACGAGTAGGTCGTAACAACTCGAGAAACTGTCTAGAGCGGGAAAAAGTTCGTTTGGTATGAACTACGAAGATTTAGATCCAAATGGTGATGTAGGGCCTAATGCCATTACTCTCTACATATGAGATGAGCTAGCCAAACATAAGGAGGTGTTAGAGGCGAAGAATGTTGAACATGTTGTAGAGGAGAATACTGCAATGGATACCAATTTGATAGATTGTAAGTGCATGATGAGTTTGTTGAGCATCCACCTTTCGAAGAATCTAGTCAGTTCACAGAGGTATGGAAAGACGGTTTGGGTTTGAGTAAGCTTCAGGAATTTGCAAGTAAGAAGGTGATTCAAGAACTGGTGGATAAAATTGCATTTGAGAAATGCTTTGGTTATGACATTAAAAAGTCTGATCCTACACGATGGGTGGTAAAATTCTCGACTAAAGTGTAAATGGGGTTTTATGTGCCGCAGGGATTCCGCATACAGAAATTTTCTCGATTAGAACGTACACGAAGATGCATACATATTCACGGACTAGTCAAAGTAAAAGTAACGACAAGAGGAGAGAGTCAACACAATTAGTCGCATCTCTTTTGAATGAGGAATATCCAAAAAAAATGGAAACTCCAAGTTTGAAAGGTATCATGGATCTTTTTAGAGAAAACTCTGCGTCAATATGTAATACTCCACAACGTTGAGAGGGAAAAATCAAGCTTTTTGTGATGTGCGTGGTAGTCCGGAAGAAAGTTACAAGAAGTTGTATAAGTATTTGTACATGTTAGAGATGCCCAATTCGGGGACAAAAATGAGTATTAAAATGGATGAGGCAAGGAAATTCAAGTACCTCTTCATAGCTTTGGGAGCTTGCATTCGAGGGTTTGTAAACATGGGGAAAGTAATAATTGTGGATGCCACATTTCTAAAGAATGGATATGGTGGTGTACTAGTTTTCGCCACAGATCAGGATCCTAATCGTCACTATTATCCCATTGCGTTTGTTGTACTCGATGATGAGAATAATGCTAGTTTGATATGGTTTTTTCCATATGCTGAAAAGTGTTGTTCTAGACACTTCTGAATTTGTTTTTCTGAGTGATAGAAATGCAACCCCCTGGTTTGGAATTCCCAACATCACCTTCTTCCTGAGCAACGCCAACAAAAAATTTTTTTAGCAGGTGTACAGATGCATGTGTACACCATTGTTTAAACCTCCGTACACCTAAAGTTGACGACAAACTATAATCAATGGAACCTTTTCTCCTGGGATCCTTTGATCATTGGAACAACTCACATCTTGAGTACCAGCTGCGTCATAAAATTTTTCCTAAGAAAACCACACCATAGCCTCAGTGGGACTATATAATATGGTGTACGAACGAAAAAACAGTATTGTAAAGGAAGCAGATGTAATAGCATTATAACCTCTTCCTCTGTTGCCACTTGCGTGCTTGCCTCAATAACATGTTGTCCACCACCGCGGGGTGCCTGAGAAAAATTAGGAGAAACAATCACATTGGTGTACATAATTGGAATGTGTACCTCTTACATTATATGAATATATACATATTTGCCTGTGTTTATACCTCTTTGGTTGTATCCCCAATGCTTTTNGCTTTTTGAGTCTCCTCCTTTTAGTTCACCATCTTCTTTCACCTACCAAAACAAAATAGAATTGTATATTTTCATACACAAGCTGTAAAAACCCTGAAATGCTTGTACACCTTTGACGCGTACGCATTATCTCCAAACATTCTATAACCGTACACCTCATTTACACATCA
>OVAN01000323.1:3819-66360 GCA_900406275.1 Anastatica hierochuntica | reverse complement strand
TTTTAACCATAATCGAATGAAACAAAAAAAACCGGTTTTAATATGGTTCCAAAATTTAGAAATAGAATTACAAAACCGAATTAATCGTACGAAGCCAAAAAACCAAATACCCAATTGGCCACACACAAAAAGTATCCATCCAAATTCATTATTAACTGACTTATCGAGAGTGAAAGCCCTCTTGGTCCAATGATTGACTAAGAGTTAATTATTGTTTCTACATCACAAGATCAAGGGATTAAGTCTTTGAAGTTGCACAATTTAATTGTAGACTAGCGGAAGTAAATTTATAAAAAAATTTCAGCGTGGTGCAAGCGATTACCGTTCGTCTTGGTGATGTGATGCAGCAGATGGAGCGGAAAGATTTGTCCGATGAAGAATTGTCATTATAGCTGTTTCTCATAATTTATAACGGTGATAGTAATAATTCAAACGATAAAAAAATCTGACTAATTGAGATTAAAATTATGATGCATATATGGTTCATATGATAACTTTTCACCAAGTGATATATTCCGATGATAAATTCAACGCTTTTGGATTATTTTTCTTTTAGTTTATTTATTTATCAAATGCACACTTAACTTCTATAAAAGGAGGAAACCACCTTGGCACTTCTCCTCATTCCTCACTTCTAGCCGCCAATTTCTCAAACAAAACACCTTCCTATAAGAATCCAAATGGGCTCAACGGACTACACATTCCCTCAAGGAGCGGAGGAGGAGCCGCACCAGCACGGCCGCCACCACACGGTGGAGGCTCCACATCCTCAGCCATTCTTGAAGTCACTTCAATACTCAGTGAAGGAAACTTTGTTCCCGGACGATCCGTTTAGACAATTCAAGAACCAAACTACATCAAGAAAGGTTGTATTAGGTCTCAAATACTTCTTCCCGATATGCGAATGGGCGCCGCGCTACAATCTCAAGTTCTTTAAATCTGATCTCATTGCCGGAATCACCATTGCTAGCCTCGCCATCCCTCAAGGCATAAGTTACGCGAAACTCGCGAATTTGCCTCCCATTCTTGGCCTTTGTAAGCGTTATATATCATTTCTTCTTTTGTTTTATACCATTTTAACTTTAAAAAATAGCTCTTATTAAGACACAACAAAACTACTCTTGTTAGAGTTTGTACTTATTGTACATTTTTTATGTGTTTAGATTCTAGCTTTGTACCGCCGTTGATTTACGCGGTGTTAGGGAGTTCAAAGGATTTAGCCGTGGGAACGGTTGCGGTTGCGTCTCTGTTGACCGGTGCGATGTTAAGTAAAGAAGTGGATGCTGAGAAAGATCCTAAACTCTACCTTCACCTTGCTTTCACCGCCACCTTCTTCGCCGGCGTTTTAGAAGCTTCACTAGGCATTTTCAGGTTCTTTATTAGCTTCTCTTTATATTCTCTTATATAAAAGTATGCTTCATACTTTTGGATCCAAAGCATAAGGGAAAATAACATCTTATCATATAGTAACTTTTTCTTGATAAACCAAATAGTAACTTTTGTTTAACCTTGCAATAAAATTCATAAAGTACAAAACTATAAGTGAAATGCGTGACGTATATAGTTGTTGAACACAAGCCTATCGGGTTAATTCATTTGTCACTCCTACTTGGTTCAAAAGCACGTACATGAGAGATAATCTATGTGACTCATGCATATATATTATATGTGTCATGCATGATGCATAGATGTATTTATAGGTAGAAACTTTAATTGACTCCCAAAAAGATTTGGTAAAAGCTAGCTAGAAATAGGAATAGTGATATTAAATGAAACTAATCATGAGTTTGATGATGATAAGTTAATGATGCAATTACAAAATGATTTTTTTTAGATAGTCATTATTTATTTTTTTTTGTCGTATGTAGCCTAGTATGTAGCCTAATGACAAGTAGTTTCAATCACTAGAGACAAGTACAGAGTTCGAACCTGATACTGCAACCACTAGTCCACTTGCTCCTCTCAGGATAGTCATTATTTACAACAAAGAAACTAACACTTTTTTTTCTGTCTCAACAAAGAAACTAACTAAAAATGAATGTTTCTGTTTTTTTTCGTAGGTTAGGGTTCATAGTGGATTTTTTATCGCATGCAACGATAGTAGGATTCATGGGAGGAGCAGCGACGGTGGTGAGTCTTCAACAGCTTAAAGGTATTTTTGGCCTTAAACGTTTCACTGACGCCACCGATGTTATCTCCGTCATGCGTTCCGTTTTCTCCCAAACTCACCAGGTGCATCTCTCTCTTTAATTAATTTCCCTTATTTTTACTATTAAATTACTCATTAGTTTTACTTATAATATACACCAAAATACTATTTCCAATTTCGATGATTATTCTCCCAACTAGTATTACTTCTGTTTCACAAAGATTGTCTTTTAGAAAGAGTGTCACTCAAACTTTCCAAAATAATTTTGTACATTTTTTCTTTTATCCTTTTGAGTAGCTAATGTAAATCATATACATTTAACTGCATATTAAATAAAGATATTTTAATGTTTTTTTTAAAAAAATTAATCTGCGTAAAATGTGTCAAAACAATTATTTTGCGAAACAGAAAGTGTATTAAAATAGAGTAATTAAGAGTAGTATTAAACAAAAAGCATGTGTTTATGTATGTTGTTTTGTTTATAGTGGAGATGGGAGAGTGGTGTTCTCGGCTGTGGTTTCCTTTTCTTCCTTCTTTCCACCAAATACTTTGTAAGAATTTTTATTTTATTCCTTTTCCCCGTTTAGTTATCATTTAAATAAAATAAATTAATTATCACACTTTAACAAAAAAAAACTCCATTAATTCTATACTCTACGCCTTTATCATTTTTCCCCTTTAAAAAGAATATAAAAGAGAATTTTTCACATGATGAAATGTAGTTAATTACAAGATTTAAAAACGTTATTTTAATTAATAATGGAATTAATGAAACAGAGCACGAAGAAACCAAAATTCTTTTGGGTGGCAGCAATGGCTCCATTGACCTCAGTGATTCTTGGGAGCCTTTTGGTTTACTTCACTCACGCCGAGAGACATGGTGTTCAAGTGGTATTTTTCCATCTCCTTTTCTTTCACAATTTTTCAATCTTCTTAGTTTATAGTAATCATTTAAATACACTATCTTCCACAAAAAAACAAAATAAATGTTTATATACATTTCGCAG
This sequence comes from Anastatica hierochuntica, assembly GCA_900406275.1. Lineage (NCBI taxonomy): Eukaryota > Viridiplantae > Streptophyta > Magnoliopsida > Brassicales > Brassicaceae > Anastatica > Anastatica hierochuntica. The sequence continues at coordinate 63,204 of OVAN01000323.1, read as the reverse complement.
AAATCTCCAAAAAAAAAAAAATTTAAAAGGAGAAAAAGTAGTAGAATATTAGATTAGATAAGGAACAAGAAGCAAGAATATATGAAAAAAGTGGGCTCATGGGCTAGTTTTGTCGGAAACAGAGAGTTTATGATAAAAATACAATAAAAGAAGGTGTGTGATTGTGCAGATAGGGAACTTGAAGAAAGGGTTGAATCCACTCTCTGTGTCTGATCTCGTCTTCACTTCGCCATACATGTCAACAGCTGTTAAGACTGGCCTCGTCACTGGCATCATTGCTCTCGCTGTATGTTTCCTTTTATAATGCATACTATTTTTTTTCTTGGATTATATACGTTAGATATGATAGTATATATATCATATATGGAACTAGCTAGAGATTAGTTGCAAGTATTGTATCCAACGTAGACAAGCTTTGAAGCACGCATGGGAGTATATCCGAGATATAGATGAGGAAAAAAGATTGTGTAAAATGAGATCATCAAAAGAAATATATTTGGAATGATGAATATCATCGGTTATGATGACGATGGTCTAGTGGTAAAAGGGTTTAGAGAAATGTGTAAATTCGGGTTCATATTCCCTGAAAACAATCTCGTCTCCATTTGGTCTATCGAAGATGGTGTCACACTTTAGGTCCATTAGGAAACCTGGAAATGAGCAAAATATGATTAAGGCATGTCCAATGGGGTGTTTAAAGGGGTTCTTAGCACAAAATCATAGGCAAATAGTTAAGAACCAATTGCTAAAACATCTTATTTAAGAACCAATTCTCGTTGAAGTTTATGTACTGTGCGCGGGCCCCACGACACGTGGCGGTCCGCGATTGGTGCATTTCTTTGTTTTTTTTTGTTTTTTGTTTTTAAAATTTGACACAAAAAAATAATAATATAAAATTAAAATTAAGATACCCACTATGAATATCACCATTGTGGGTGCTCTTACGGTTCAACAATCTTTTTTTGTTCTCATTAAACCCACAAAAAGTTACTACTAATATTCAATAACCTCTCATCAAAATGAAAAACTAAAATAAATGTGTAAATGCAGGAAGGAATAGCGGTGGCGAGGAGCTTTGCGATGTTCAAGAACTACAACATAGACGGGAACAAAGAGATGATAGCATTTGGAATGATGAACATCGTTGGCTCTCTTACCTCTTGTTACCTCACAACCGGTACGTACACATACACATACACACATGTGACTGCCTTCTATATATATTTTCATATTATATAGTTACATTACATTACGTATGTGTAACATGAAAATACTTAAAAATTTTAACTACCATGTACAATATAAACTACTAGGGCCATTTTCGAGGTCGGCTGTAAACTACAACGCGGGTTGCAAAACGGCAGTATCTAACATAGTGATGGCGATTGCGGTTATGTTCACTCTGCTTTTTCTCACACCACTTTTCTACTACACACCACTCGTTGTCCTCTCCTCCATCATCATAGTCGCGATGCTTGGCCTCATTGACTATCAAGCTGCCTTTCATCTCTGGAAAGTCGACAAATTCGACTTCCTCGTATGCATTAGTGCCTACTTCGGGGTCGTATTCGGCAGTGTCGAGGTTGGACTCATCGTCGCAGTAAGTATGCATATATACTCTAGTTTGAAAAATCACATAGCCTTTAGACGTTTTTTTAGTTGACTAGTAGGTTCAGTGCCCGTGGACCCTTAATCCCCTTAGGCATTTAGTTTGTTAAGTTACATGAGTTTCCAACTTAAAACCAATTGGCAATAAGTGGATTGGCCCATGATTTGATGGCTCTGCTTGGCCATAGATCTTGGTATTTTCGGGTAACGATCAAAAGGACCAACTTTGGGTCAGATCGGTTGGATTATATGGATCTGAGTTCTGATACCATGTTAAGTTACATGAGCTTCCATCTCAAAACCAATTGGCGATAATTAGATTGGTCCACTTCCGTTATATACTATTAAGGATCCTTTCAACTTCCGATATGAAATATTTATCCCTAATATAGACTATGTTTGTATGTTGTTTGTTTATGTGTTTAGTATGTTCTTAAAAATTAAACTATAACTTTTAGTATAATTGTTAACTCTTAAGGTGGCGATATCCATAGCGAGGTTGTTGCTGTTCGTGTCGAGGCCGAGGACGGCGGTGAAAGGAAACATACCAAACAGTATGATTTATAGGAACACCGAGCAGTATCCTAACTCAAGAACCGTTCCTGGTCTTCTCATCTTGGAGATTGATGCTCCCATTTACTTTGCCAACGCAAGTTATTTGCGTGAGAGGTGACCTAACCTTAATCCGCTGTATACTTGCCTAAGATCAAGGATTTAACGAACTATATTGTCAATTATTTCATTCATCGGATACAGAATCATAAGGTGGATCGATGAAGAGGAAGAGAGAATCAAAACATCAGGAGAAAGTAGCTTACAATATATTATACTCGACATGTCCGGTAATTATATATCTTGATTTTATCTAACACAAAGTGTTGTTTAATTGTTGTCCGAGTGACTTACAGTTTTGTATGTGTTAACAAAAACAGCTGTTGGTAATATCGACACAAGTGGTATAAGTATGATGGAAGAAATTAAGAAAATCATTGACAGAAGAACGTTAAAGGTACGTAACGTAGTACATATATGCTCGAGTAAAACATTTTTAAAGATATCTTATATATACTCGTTTATTCATATTATTATTGTATCATTTTAAAATCTTCAGTTAGTATTGGCAAATCCAAAAGGAGAGGTCGTGAAGAAGTTAACAAGATCCAAATTCATCGATGATTTGGGTAAAGAGTGGATGTTTTTAACGGTTGGAGAAGCCGTGGAGGCATGTAGCTTCATGCTTCATAGGTTTAAACCCGAACCAACTTCCAAAACAGATCCTAGTAACAATGTGTAGTTCATTTTTTTTGGTTCGATGTGATCTCTAAGTATCAGTCAAAAAGATGAAAAAGAAAATGTCGTTTTGTAATGTGGACCATTAGTTAGTTAGCCAATTGCTGTAACTCCCAATCTTGTTGTTCTCTCATTGTTACAAGCATGGTACTTGTAGTAATATTTCACTATTTTTCTTGTCTAAAAATTCATTTATTCGGATATGTCCATCAAAGACAATAACATATTACAAAACATAAAAAAAAAAAGAGATCAAAACAATCTCATGAAGGAACATATTTAAATCATCAAAAAGGTAATCTAGTAAATACAATCTCTGAAAAAATTAATGACGATGTAACACCCCCGACCGTCCCTCCCATGTGCTCCGACACTCCTCTATGGACACGGGTCCACCATGTTTAACGGTCGGGAGCCATACCTCGAGAAAAAGTTTTAAAGTCGTGATTTATTGTCTCTGCAATCACCAGCAATCTTAGTATTGCTCAAGCACAAACACACTTATCTACACTTAACTGTAGAATTCTATCGGAACAAGTAACTGAAAAGATAAGTGCACTAAAAAACCAAATCAATCCCTTTAACTTCTCTTCGACACCATTTTATTTCCATAAATCGGAGTCTCACATATGAATTTTATATCGATACGTAATTGAAGTTGAGCTTTTCCCTAATACATATAACAAAATGATCTTGATTCAAGTTTTTAGACGACATCAAAATGTTTTCCGCACACAACAATATTTCTATAGCAAATTATCCACCAAAAGTTGACACCAAAATGTATTTTTTAAGTTGTTGAAGAAAGAAAAAAATCTGATTTTGGTATCAACTAGAATTTCATATTACGCTATTGGATCAAGTCAGGCCCATCTTAAGATTAGCATAACATAAAAAGCCCAAACAATATGTTGAATAAAAAGTATGGCCCATCGTAGACCAAACTGCTTACTACTTACACACGTGTGACTTTGGTCGGATCCTTATCAGAATCTAAAAAAGAAACATCATCGTATCAATCAATCCATCATTTGGCGGCAAACCGTTTCATCGCAACCGTTCAAATCAACGACCTTCCTTCACTATTATCAATCTTTACCGGCTATAGCAGGTAACAAAAAGCACCTGATATTTACAGGTCATCTCTTCCTTTTAATAATTAACCGGCTAACGCCAATCCTAGGTTTTACAGGTAACCGGTAATAAGCATCTCTCTCTCTCTCTCTCTCTCTCTCTCTGCTCGTCTCTTTTACTTTTTCTCCTATTGATTCTGCGTTTTCGCTAGGTTTTCTCTCGACGAAAGAGATCTTCAATTCGTTTAGGGTAATGGGTTTTCTCTGTTTCTTTTGATTTTTGAATCTTTTGGGTGTTTCGAATTCAATTTTATCCCCTCTTTCTGAAGAATCTGGAGAGTTTTTTTTCTCTCTCTCGATCTAAAACAGTTGTGTTACTACTTTTGAGCTTCGAATTTGTTGAATTTTTCTAAGAATTTGATTCGGGTTTGTTGATTCTACAGTTTACGCGATGAAGACAACAAAGGGGAAAGATAAAGTTAAGACGACGACAAAGGAAGCTTTGAAGCCTGTTGATGACAGGTTTAATCTATTACCTCTGTTGAAACTTATACTATGAGAAAAGGGAATATTTTCTTGCTGGAATCGATCATTAGAGTATGTAATCTCTGCAGATTTGGCTTAGATTCTTTAGTTTTGTGTGTTTAAACAGTAAAGGTTCATGCTTTTTGGACAAAACAGGTTCTAGGCATTGGCTCTTGTGGCTTTGATCTTAGATTATATATATAACCAAACGTCTCTCTGGCTTTTGTTTGATTTTCAGGAAAGTGGGAAAGAGGAAGGCACCAGCTGAGAAGGGTAACAAACGCGAGACTCGTAAAGAGAAGAAGGCTAAAAAAGATCCAAACAAACCGAAACGAGCACCGAGTGCCTTCTTTGTCTTTCTGTAAGTATTGTGGAGGCTTTCCTTCTAGGAGATCGTCACTTGTTTTGTCTAACTTTGTAGAAAAGAGCTGTGAGAATGTGTTGGTTTCTTTTATTTCAGAGAAGATTTTAGGACAACTTTCAAGAAAGAAAATCCTAATGTGAAGGCTGTCTCTGCTGTAAGCAATTTTTGCACTTGTATCTAGTCTTTATTTGATGAAGTTTTCATCATATTCTTACTCTTTCCCTTTTCCGTGTGAAGGTTGGGAAAGCTGGAGGACAGAAATGGAAGTCGATGTCACAAGCTGTAAGTATATGTGATCTAACTGCTTCTTGAACATTTGGTTCATGAACATAGTTACCGTCTAAGCTATTGTAGGAAACATAGGGTCTGCACAATCATATGTTACTACAAAAAGTCGATCATACTAGCAAAAATTTCTGTTTTTGATTTTTACCAGAGAGCCTAAGCAACTAGACTAATCCATGGTTGCATAAGAGTGCCAGAAAGTTAGACATTTGTGAAGTTAAAGTAATAAGTGAAAAAGTGGTGTCTTTGGGTATCCGAGAAACATATACTTGTGATCAGTCTATTGTGATCGTCGAACCAAAAGGCAGACTAGCGCGACATTGACATGAGTTCTCACTTTTCACCTCTTCCTTTCTGAAGGAAAAAGCTCCATATGAAGAGAAAGCTGCAAAGAGGAAAGCTGAATATGAGAAGCAAATGGATGCATACAACAAAAGCATGGTACGCGTCTAAGCTTTATCTCACATAGACAAAGCATTTTGTATGGCTAACTCTGATTACTTTTCAATGGGGGCAGGAGGAAGGGAGTGACGAATCTGAAAAGTCTAGATCCGAGGTGAATGATGAAGATGAAGCCAGTGGGGAGGTAAACAATTCCACTAGACAATATATATCTAGTGTACTTAATACATGTCCATTGTGTTTTAGCTTTTTGAACAAGAAATTTCGGTAATGTATTTTTGCAGGAAGAACAGCTAGAGAAAGGAAAGGCAGGTGATGAAGAAGAAGAAGAAGAAGGAGATGAAGATGACGATGATGAAGAAGATGAAGATGATGATGACGAGGAAGAAGACTAAAACCGGATTATATATCTCAAGCATAACTGCGGTCCAGAAGCAGAAGTAAGTATTTTGTATTTTGCGTGTTGACAACTATAGATCGAAATCCGTGTGTGCTTTTCTTTTCTTTTGGTAAGAAAGCGAAACAGTTCCTTTGTGTGTTCGGTAGGTTGTATCCGCTTTTCCTCCACGAACAAACAATGTACCAATGTCTACTTTAGCCGATCATCAAAACCAAACTAATACAAAATGTAAAACAAGTCTAAGGAAAGCTAAGTAACTTGAGTCACCTTATCTTGAGAGCGAATAGAGGAGATGGTTGTGAATGATTCAATGTCAATATCATTGAAGTGATCAAGAAAGAAGAAAGAATATTACAACCGCCATTACTAGAAAGGTCTTTGTTTCTTTTACTTCTACACATGAAACATTGATTCTCATGTCTTTTTCCTTTCTTCTACCACAACAAACCAATAAAAGAGGACACAGATAACATAATGGCAAGAAGTTAAAAAACGAAAGATGTACAAAAAAAGATTTGAATTCTGAGTCCCAAGATAGTTTACCTTCTTCTTGGCTTAATACTTGGCGCGGGCGTGGGCGTGATCGTGGGCGTGGGCGTGACCGTGAGAGATTAAACTCTATAAAACTCTAGTGCGGCTACTTCACATTGTTCGCTATTCGTTGCCTAAGTTCAAAGATCCGTCCTTCATTAGTTTGATGCTTAGACTATTGAATCTCCCTCTCGAGTAATGGCGAGATGCCTTTCTCCAATCCGTTCCCGTTTTCATCATTGCCGCAAACTCTTCATAGCTTATTCGCCCGTCCTAATGTCAAGAATTCAATGTGAGGCGTAAGTAGAAGAAATCGATTTCTTGAAAGTCTTGCAAAAGAAAGATCTTTTGAACACGAGATCATACCATGCATTCATAATATAAGACTTACCTTGTCCGTGTCAACTTCTTGGAATATATCATTGGCGACATCCACACAATCATCTCCTCCATCTTCCTTTAAGGCATCACAAAGCTCTTGGGGCAAAATGTACCCGTTTCCATCCTTATCAAAGTAAGAGAAGGCTCTGCGGAGATGCTCGTCATTTGCTACCTTTTGCAGGTGGAGAGAGACTGCAACGAATTCCCCATAGTCTAGTGTTCCTTTCCCTTTAATATCCACCTGTTTATACAAATTCGAATAATGTATTACCATATTTCAGTGAACTTGGATAGTGTTATGTGTAACAACAAAAACCACTGACAAATGAACTGGAATTTGAATGACAGGATCATGCAAAGAACTTTGACTCTACTGGTTTACTCGAGCAATTGGAAATAATAGTATGGTAATGTTGACGGGAAAAGAATAAGTACCGCTTCAATAAGCATCTGAACTTCTGATTCCGCAAGCTGTGTACCAAAATCACGGAGACCAGCTTTCAACTCGTTGATGGAAACAATACCATCATTATCAGTATCCATCTTGTTGAACGTTTCTTTGATATCTTCTACTTCTTCGGTAGATAAGAATTCGGCAATAACCTGGTTAAAAGGGAGATAACTTTAGTTTAAGAAGTGGCTCGTGCAAATAATCAACAGTGAAAGCTTATCTGATTAACAAACCCTCAAAGCTTTTCTCTTGAATCTGTTCATCACCGAGAATTGCTTCAACCGGGATTTCACAACATCTCCAAGAGGAACATTGGGAGCTTTCTTGGCGTTCTGAATCCATGGGTGCTCTAGAACATGAGAAATGTATCAAGAGTACGATAAGCATTAAAAACCTTTTGTAGTATTTCCAGATCAGTGAAGTGATTGCGTAAAGAGATAGTAACAGATACAGAGAGAAAGAGCAGATGGCAAAGATAGATCTATGTACCAAGCACTTGCTTTGCAGTCAGCCGGCGCTTTGGATCAGGCTCTAACATTTGTCTGACTAGACTCTTAGCGGTCTCAGAAATGTTTGGCCATGGTTCCCTCTTAAAATCAATTATCCCTCGCAAAATAGCCTGAGCAACTCCCTGTTCCGACTCTGTGGTTCAGAGAAAAAAATTGCTGAAACCACCAAAAACTAGCATGCTAAAAGTAGTATAAGAATCATTAACTAAAAGCTACTTTCTGAAAAATGACATAGATGTGAATTTATAAGAATCGAAAAGCAAATGCTCAAGCAGATAATGTCTAGAACAAAGGAAGAACAAGCAGACCTGCCCAGAATGGTGGAACTCCACACAAAAGAATATAAAGAATCACTCCAGCACTCCAAATATCGATTTCAGGTCCATAGTTCCTTTTGAGCACCTCGGGTGCCATGTAATATGGACTCCCGACTATCTCGGAGAACTTCTCACCTGAAAACGTGTAAACATTATAAGAAAACAGTGTCACCGAATAACAAATCGGCAAAGGCGTATCAAAGGTAACAAATCAAGAAACACAGAGCCTGCAAAAACAAAGAAGCTCCCTACATAACCACTGTAAATACCACTCAAAACCAGTCCAAGCTTTTTTGATAGTTCAAAAGGTCCAAACTTGTAGGTAGAAACATCCAAAAGCTAGATGAGTAAAGAATGAGAATCTTCTATATGCGGAGACCACACAATGGAGCATCAGAAACATCTCTTTACATTAGAATCTAAAGCTAAAAAACTCATCAAGAAGCAAGTAGAAATCTACATTTTCTACTCAGATCATCACTTCACCTTAGTATCTACTTTCAAAAGAAGACTCTCAAACACAGTGAAACACACCTGGCTTGAAGAAAATCGACAATCCAAAATCAATAGCTTTAAGAGGCGAGTTCTCCTTCTTATTAGCAAACAAAAAATTCTCCGGCTTCAAGTCTCTATGAATAACGCCGTGCTTGTGGCAAAGCTGCACGACTTCAACGATTGTTTTAGTAACCCCTGCGGCGGCGCGCTCCGTATAATGCCCTCTAGCTACAATCCGATCAAAAAGCTCACCACCTTCACAAAGCTCCATAACCAAATGCACAGCATTATCATCTTCACAAGCCTCTTTAAGAGTAACAATGCTCGAACTATTAGGCAAATGCTTCATAATCGCCACTTCTCTCTTCACGTCTTCGATATCCACGGCCGTTCTAAGCTTCCTCTTCGAAATCGACTTACAAGCGAGAAGGTCACGCGTGGATCTCTCGATACAAAGATAGGTAACGCCGAACTCGCCGCGGCCGAGTTCTCGGTCGAGCAAGTAACGGTCGTCGATATTCTCCTTGGGGACATCACTGAGAACTCGAATCGGCGCCGGTTTTTTCCCGGCGGATGCGTCTTTACGGCCGTGATCGTGGCCGGAATAGTTCGATTTCACGTCTTCTCTAGCTACTGCGGCGGGAGATCTACAACAGTTCCCCATTAGCTCTCAGAGCCTAAAGCTCGATGGGATACAAAAGTAGAAATGCAAAAAAAAGTAGACAGATCTCTTAGCTAAATCTTGAGCAATCTAGGGTTCGACATTGTTGTGGCTCTTTGAGAGGAACTGTAACAATGGAATCTATGAAGGTGGCTAGAGAGAGAGAGAGAGAAGCATAGATCGAAGAAGCGTACGGTGAAGATGAGTAGCTAGAGAGAGAGAGAGAGAGAGGTCTTTCCCTTTTTCAAGTTTTGTGATATTTTTTTCTTTTTCAACTTAAGATTTTTTTAAAACTCAAAATCATAATTTGGTCTCCTTGCTTTCTTTTACTTTTCATTTTTTGAAAAACGGTCTTTACTTGTTTAGTAAATTAACACTTTATATAGGATTTTAATATTTTTTAATATAGGATTTTAATATTTGATCACTATTTCGAATAAAAATTTTCTCTGAGGTATGTATTAGGGATTAATATCCTACATCGAAAATTGGAAGGGATATTTATCAGTATATAAGGGACATGGACCGGCCAATCCACTTATCGCCAATTGGTTTTAAGTTGGAAGCTCATGTGACTTAACATGGTATCAGAACCCAGATTCACACAATCCAACCCGATCCAATCGATTTGACTCAAAGTTGGTTCATCGATCCATACCCAAACATAACGAGATTTCTGACCAAGAAAGCCATCATCACGATAGTGTGCGAATAGAGGTTAATTGATTGATTTAACTGTTTAATCACCAAAATATTGTCGTTTGTCTTTAAAAGCTTTTCGGTTAAGTGCATTTGTGCTGAAGTTGTAAGTAGTATGGATGACTTATCGACAAATGATTACATAATCTTGCGAAAGAAAACAAAACACGAGACAAATATCACATGTGATTTGCAAGAATAATTTATCAACTCTTTGAAGTCGAAATACCGCTATTGACCCTCATAAAAAGTGGACTAAGGATTTTAAAATTGTGTTGAAACACATGAGAAAAACGGATAAAGACGTTACAATTTAGTATCAAAGCCGAATTCATATGAGTATGGAGTCGGAAAGATGACGCTTTTGATGTGCACAAAAGCATGTCCTAAAAGATCAAATTTCCAACATGCTTCAAATTTCTTTTATTTTTACGTGGTAAAACATCGCATTTTAAAATTTATTCGTTGATTAATTTTATACAAACCTTCTAAACTTTCGAAGATTTATTTGATAATTTTATTCGTTTTGTTTCTAACAATGAACCCATTCTATATATATGTAACATCTTCTACCTAAATTTCATTATCGTGTTTTAAGATTGAAAACAAACAACGTGTGACTATTGATACTATTAGCTTATAACATTTATGTGTAGTGTCTTCTACCATCTTGCAACATATTCTCTTATAATTGACTGACAAGACCAATTATATCTATAACAAATTATCCTATTGTCCCAAATACACATGCAACGAATCCTCATAACTTCATTGAACTTTATTTTTTGTAGCTTGACCGTATTATCTATTTCGAAGCTTTACATCATGATTGTCTTTGTTAATGCACGACAATATGGACACAATTGGTCAATGATAATTATTACAACTCTTAAAATAATTTGGTAGTAGAAAACTTAAAAGGCAAGATTTATCGGGACACTAGGACAAAGTAGATGAGTATATGAAATTTTATAAAATTCACAACTATTTAAAAAGAATAAAAGTTTTATTGCTAAAAATGTAATTCTATAGCCGAAGCAAAACTAAACGGTTCTTTATCGACCCTATTCGCAGAGTCAGCCTTGGTCTAAAGTTTGGCGGAGAATTTAGTATAAGTATAAAGGGCAACACATTTGTACAGAAGTTAGTTTATAGCTTATTGACAAAGTTGTTCTTCTATAGTTTCAAGCAATTTAGGGTTGACCACTTTGGTTTATTATCAGTTTTCCCTAACAGAAAATTCGTTACCAATTTAATAAAACGAGTTCCGACAAAAAAAAAAAAGTGTTTGGGCTTGTCTTTTCCTCAATTGTCGCTAAGTTTATGGTAGAGTAATGATGTAATGGGTCACATTAATATAAACTCGAGTTTGCTACAAAAACAAGTTTCAAATGCATTCATCTCGTATAGAATTTTCTAATGTTATTCATGTCCCCCATTGTGCTTGGCAATAAAGTTGAGTTTGTGTGTTAAAATGTATTTAAGTACGAGTTAAATTCTTAGTTTAGTTAAAAGTATGAAGTTTAAATACCAGACCCAATAATACGAACCTAATAATGCAATGGCAAGTCTGAGATCCATAGGCCCAACAGTGATCATCAGCATAAATCCATTTCCGGCCCAATTATTTTCTAAATGAAATAACTCCAAAATTGTGTTAGATTTTTCTCTAATTTACTCTAATCTCACTCCAATTTGAAATATTTTTTATAGAGTTATTCAATTTCTAATGAAACAGGGTTAGAAAAAATGAATTTTATTATATTATTATTTGGGAATTTTTTTTTATCAACCACACAATAATCAATTGTTATCCTCCAAACTGATCCAGCTCGGAGAAAAAGAGTCTACAAAAAAATTTAGATAAATAATATTTAATTTGTAAGAATTTACATCAAATGTCATTGGAAAAACAAATTAAATCATGTTTGTAAAATGAGAAAATTTCATCTTAGATTCTCATGATATATTTTTAAAATAATCACTAGAAATTATATTTATTTTAAAAATAAATACACAAATCATTTACAATGATTGTTTTTAAAATAATCTAAAACAAAATACATTTCGAAATAAATAATGTACTTTTGAATATAATATTAATGTATGATTAATCAGATACATTTTTTTGTCAAGATTAATTATATATAATAAAGAAACTTTTGATTTTTGAAACAATAAAAGTATAAATATTGAAAAGCTAAGAAAACTATTTTAGTTATAATATATAAATAACTAATAGTTTATCTTAAACACTTTTAACTGAAATTTATTTTTTAAAAAAATAAATATGATACTATTTCAGGTTAATTGAGACCGATATTACTATAAAAAAACGTATGATTTAGTTCACATCAGATTTAAATTTAACAAATATCTAAACTTAATAAAATATGAGCATACGTACTCGCGCATTCTAGTAATTACTTTAAAATCCTAATAATTACTTTTTTCCCACCCTAATAATTACTTTAAAATGGAGCAGTATGGGAGATGTTAAGAAAATCTTATTGTTTTCTTTAATTTACAAAAAAAAACAATAAGATTTGATCTGCGATAATGGATATAGCATATTGAAAAATTTTAATTGAAAATCTGAAAAAAAACTTCTATCCATTTTGTTTTTTTTTTGAAAAGTCATGATAAGTTGATAACTTCGATGAAAAAATTTTTTTTAAAAAAAGATCTTATCCGTAAAAGAACTTTAATATATTACTTAACCGGGTCGGGCCCTGGTTACTATTTTGTTCATTTCATCTCTTTAATTAGCTTTCATTGACATTTTTGTTCCATCACGAAGCCAAAGAGAAATTTTCTCATCACTTTCATCGCCATGACGGTGCTTTCATCTGCAGATCGAGGTTCGTTTTCTTCTTTCACATTCTTCCTTTCTCACTGTTTGCATGTTTCGTCTTCCTCGTTCATTCGATGATTCGGTCTTCTTCGTGTTTGTGTCTTCAAATCTCGTGAAGCTTTTCCTTTTGTTTTGGATGATTTGTGTGTGGATCGTCGATTGAACAGGTGATTTCGTTGGTTTAGGTTAGTGATATTGTGTTCTGAGTGTTAGTTTGGAGATATTGACGCGAATGGTGAATTTCTCGAAGTTTTTGCGATTTCAGATTCGCAGGCTGTTTCATTTGTAGATGATGATCATGATGTATTTTTGAATCAAATTTGGTTTTGAGAGTTGAGAAATTTGATTATTAATCACTTTTGGATCTTGCAGATAGTTCTGAGAAGAAGGTGAAGAGTTCATATTTTGATTTGCCGTCGATGGACATTTCTGTAGCATTTCCTCAAGCAACCCCAGCTTCTACATTTCCACCTTGCAGTGAGGATAATTCTCTTAATCTCTAGAGATTTATGTTTGGATGATCTATTGTCACTTTGCCTTATATGGTTTTTTATACACTCGGTACTGCTACAGCTTCGGACTATTATCATTTCAATGATCTATTGACACCGGAGGAACAGGCCGTCCGGAAGAAAGTGAGGGAGTGCATGGAGAAAGAAGTTGCCCCGATAATGACAGAGGTTTTCGATCTTAATGTTTGAGATGCCTTTTGTTGACTTTGATAGCATAGTAGCGTTATATCATCGTTTTTTCATTTGATTTTTGCTTCTCAGTACTGGGAGAAGGCAGAGTTTCCGTTCCACGTCGTTCCAAAGCTTGGGGCTATGGGTGTTGCTGGTGGCTCGATCAAGGTAATTTGCAATGCTTGACTCTGGGTTCTTGTTTGATTATGTGGATAAAAATTTCAATGTAGATTTGGTTTGGCATCTTAGGGTTATGGTTGTCCTGGCCTCTCCATCACGGCCAACGCAATTGCAACAGCAGAAATAGCTAGAGTTGATGCAAGTTGTTCGACTTTCATTTTGGTGCATTCCTCTTTGGGCATGCTCACTATTGGTAAGATCTCCTGATATTTTCTTTCTTATCTTGTTTTATATTCATTTTTCGCCCTGATAAACACTACTAGGATTTGCATTGCGTGATTTTTTTCTGTTTTGTTCATGAATAGCACTGTGTGGATCAGAAGCACAGAAGCAGAATTATTTGCCATCGTTGGCTCAATTGAACACTGTGGCTTGTTGGGTGAGTATGTGGATCTTGGACTTGGCAATATCTAATAAGTTTTTTTTGTGTTATGATACCATTTATATTCTGGTCTTGTATGAAGGCTTTGACAGAGCCCGACAATGGGAGTGATGCAAGTGGTCTAAGAACAACTGCCAGAAAGGTCTGTCTGGGTTCTCTCACTGTATTCAATTGCTTGTATCCTTTCCTGTTTTACTTCTGAAGTTACTTGAATGTTCCATACTTCCATTGCTTTTCATTGTCTTATGACTTATTCATCAGGTTGAAGGAGGTTGGATAATCGAGGGACAAAAGCGTTGGATTGGAAACAGCACCTTTGCAGATCTGTTGATCATCTTTGCTAGGAATATGACAACTAACCAAATCAACGGGTATGTCAGACTCTTGGCTTTCGTAGATTTCTCATTTTTGTATCTTAGGTGTAGAGGTCGTTTGCCAAAAAGAGAATGTAATGAGCTCTTAATTTCAACTCATGGTAGATGTTAAAATCCATTTTTCAAAAGGAATATTAATCAGGATGCTCTACAATTGGAAGTACTGAGCTAGAAATTGTATGGACCATCATCAAGTACACTGGACTAATGTGTTCACTACAAACACGTGGCTCTTTCAGCTTTGAAAAATTATCGCCAACTGTCTTGCAGATTCATAGTCAAGAAAGACGCGCCTGGCTTAAAGGCTACTAAGATTCCTAATAAAATAGGTTTGCGTATGGTTCAGAATGGAGATATTCTATTACAGAGTGTTTTTGTTCCGGATGAGGATCGGTTACCCGGGGTAAATTCATTTCAGGACACTAGCAAGGTACTGTTATGATAATTCCACATGACCCAAGACTGCTCTTGAATATGTTTTATCACCATTGAATTGTCACATTTGCCTCTTTTCTTTGTTATCTAACTGTTTTGTCTTTACTTTACTTGGATAGGTGCTGGCTGTCTCACGTGTGATGGTGGCTTGGCAGCCAATCGGCATATCAATGGGGATCTACGATATGTGTCATAGGTATTCCCGGGAGAAGCCAGATCTCAGGACTCATATTCAGAGCACTTTAGTTTGTTACTTATAAGACAACTTTCCATTTAATGTGTATTGTTTCAAGGTATCTGAAGGAGAGGAAACAGTTTGGAGCTCCATTAGCTGCTTTCCAGCTAAACCAGCAGAAGCTTGTACAGATGCTGGGTAATGTTCAAGCGATGTTTCTAATGGGTTGGCGTCTCTGCAAGCTATACGAGTCAGGTCAGATGACTCCCGGTCAAGCCAGTTTAGGAAAGGTACCATAACAACAAATCCCTATTCTTTGCTTTCATAAAACTGACTTCCTCTTTGCTGACTATTCGATATAGAAAAACACTATGTCTGATTACATAGTCAGCTACTAAGGAAATAAGTAGAAATGATATAATTTAAACAATGATAGTAACTCACGAGTTATGAACCATTTGATAGGAGACTTGTATATTGTACTATGAGTGGTGTCACTTGTTTACTTGAACAGAATGCGTGGCAACAGAATAATAAAAGTATCTGTGTCTAGAGATTAGGGGAAGTAGCAACGAAAGAATGTATCAGTATCGCATTCTGATGTTCGTGCATAGAGATAATCGCTCGTAAAAGGACTATTCTACTAACTTGAACAACCTATGGGGAAGGAATTGTTGTGTTAGAACCAAACATAGCTCAGTATACCATCTTCATAACCAATTGTATGTGGTTCCACCAGGCATGGATTTCATCGAAAGCGAGGGAAACTGCTTCCTTAGGTCGGGAACTACTAGGTGGGAATGGGATTTTGGCGGATTATTTGGTCGCAAAGGTGAGATAATCTCCATGTTTGACTCCATTATTGGCTCAATTATTGAACAGTCAAGAGTAATTAATTGGTAAAACAAAATCATGCAGGCTTTCTGTGACCTTGAACCTATTTATACATACGAAGGGACATACGATATAAACACCTTAGTGACGGCGAGGGAAGTGACGGGGATTGCGAGTTTCAAACCGGTTGCACGGAGCCGTCTGTAAGGTTGTGCAATATTTGTTGTCTATTGATTACATTCCGATAATGTAATGTGGGACCTAAAAGCTTTAGGGTTGTTGGCAATGAGGGAATAATAATAATAATAATACATAAGCTATTTGTTGCAAACAATGGAGTCGTTTATTGCTTTGTAATATGGGACTATCGTTTGGTTAACGTTTTATTCATTTAACCATAAATAACTTTTCTTCAATGTCAATTAAGGTTGGCTTTGGGTGACAGTAATCAAATATTGTCGCAGTATAAATAAACTTTATGTTATTCGTGAACTTTTATTTTTATATATTGATATATTGCTTGCATTCTTGATTTAAACAAAACTTTTATATACTCTTGGTTTCGATGTAATGATGTTTCTCTTGGTTTTGGTTTCAGCTATAACATATTGTCCAATTTTCCAAAAGGAATGCTAACTTGGATGCTCCCTACAACTAAGAGCATTATTAACAAAGAAACCCGCTAGAGGTTTTTTAAAATCCGTTTTTTATTATTATTTATTTTTTTGCTCGAATTAAAAAAAAAATAAAAAAATTCACTAATCGCGGGCCGCCGCGTGGCGAAGTTTCTTATTTAAGCCTCACCCGCGAACAGTCGAAGAAATCTGTAAAAAACGTTTTTTATTTAAGCCTCACAAAAAACTGTCTCTTATTTTTTTATGTGGACCCTACAATGGGTTTAATTTAAAAAATTGCTAAGAGACCCTATTGGTGTCTCAGTTAATGATGCTCTAAATGTCCTGAGCTATAAATGTTGTGTATATATGTGGAGTATCATCAAAAGTGCACTATGCAATAAAAGTACACAAAGTCAAAACTACATATGGCTTCTCGCATGTCTATAGAAGCTTAGCACCTCACACTCGTCTTCTTCCTCACATGCATCCATCTAATATAAATACAAAAGCCAACAACATAACACCAAAAGGGTATACCAAAAAAGAGTTTGTAAATCAATGGCGATAGGAACTAAACCATGGTTTGCATTGCTCTTCGCGGTCTACGTTGTGATGATGCGCGAGGGCACAACACTCTCTGATGCAGCAATGGATGTAAAGCAGTTGTGTGAGAACCAATGCGAAAATCATCAACAAATTACTTTCCATGTGAGACGAGTAACATTTACTTTCAACAAAGAGAATGTAAACTGCAAAGCTAAATGCAATGCATATTACAACAATATTGCAAAGATGATGATGGTTGTGAAAGAAGCTAATCAGGATTGGATAGACATATGCGATGTTTGCTATATGGCTCCTACTGAGGAATTGCGTGAGAAATGTTACCGTCGATGCCAATCGTTGTTGACTTTATCTTAAGATATAGCTCTAGAATATATGTAAGATATGTCATAAATAAATGTGTAACGTTTTTTAAAAAAGGGTAAACATGCTTGCGTGTATATGTAAAAAAAGTAATCATAAATAAAATAAAACTTTGGGTCTGTAGATTTTGTTCTTATCTATGTGCTCCGGTTTATATAAACAACTATTATGAAATTTCGAATTTTCATGTCACTAGTTGTTGAAACACATTACACTACTACATTTGTAATAACGATCGGGACCGAGAAAAAACGAAATGTCTTATACATAGCCATATCACACACACAAAAACTACAAACTCAAAAACTTTCAAGTGGTACAACCCTGCCGTTAGTAAAAGCCTTATACATAGCCATATCACACACAAAAACTAGTTGCATTACATTAGAACTCTACTTGAAACCTTTGCTGCAAGCCACAAAACCCTAGAGGGTTCCTTTATTCATATTATCTACTATGGATACTCGCAGCCAACACTACGACCTTTATACCGTTCACTTGTTGGTGAACTTGGATTCATCGATCTCAATCCCTTCTTCCTCCGCACGCTCTCCACCGGATTTGTTCATAGTACTAAGGCCTCCTTTACGTCCCATCTCCTTGTAACCTTCGTGCCCTAGCTGCTCTTTCCTCGCTTCTCCTCCTTTATGGCCCATTTCTTGATAACCCTCGTGCCCTAACTGTTCTTTCCTCGCTTCTCCTCCCTTGTGGCCCATTTCTTGATAACCCTCGTGCCCTAGCTGCTCTTTCCTCGCTTCTCCTCCCTTGTGACCCATTTCTTGATAACCCTCGTGCCCTAGCTGTTGCTTCCTTGTCTCTCCTCCCTTGTGTCCCATTTCTTGATAACCCTCGTGCCCTAACTGTTCTTTCCTCGCTTCTCCTCCCTTATGCCCCATTTCTTGATAACCCTCGTGTCCTAATTGTTGCTTCCTTGTCTCTCCTCCTTTGCGTCCCATTTCTTGATAACCCTCGTGCCCTAGCTGCTCCTTTCTTGTCTGCCCTCCCTTGCTCCTTCCTAACACATGTAACACACACACACATAAACGTATACATTGCTAAGAGTAAACATTAGTCTATGCATAGACACGTAACAAGTAGATTCTCGTCTTGTATTTTTGTTAGCAACGTGTAATGGATATAGAGAGAGTCTAGTTTAAGGCAATACCTTCAGCGAGATGCTCTTGAGCTTCAAGGCTTTTGCCTCCAGTACCACCTTGGACGACGGTCTCTCCATGCTTTGCCTTCTCATCGAGCTCTTCTCGGCTTTGTTGCTTTGACGCCATTTTAATAATGCTCTTTACTTTGGTTTTATGCTCCGACAAAGATACGGACGACGAAGTTACTATAAATAGAAACATCTTGAGTTCCAAAGCAAACCAATCCGAGAGGAAAAGTGAAGTGCCACGTGGAAGAGACCAAAGAGAATAGGCTGTACGAAAGTGACACGTTGATGCTTACTCAGTCAACTTGCTACAGTCATTACCGAGCTACTTGACACGACTCCTAAACTCCAATTAATCTTTAATCCATTTTATGTTTTCCCAATAAACCAAGATACTCTCTCTCTTATTTAAAAAAAAAACTCTCTCTTTTGGCAAAAAAAAAGAGTATTCTAACATTTTCACACAAAATAAAATATTCGTTAATAAATTTTATTTATTTTCCGTTAATACATTAGAAATAGTTTCTCTTCGATCAACACATTTGAGTATAAATCAAAATTTTAATTACGAATTTGCAATGAAATATAAAACGATAATTTTTATGAAAATAAATTAAAATTTTAAAATAACATTCATTGCGAAACAGGGAAATAATATATTTTCCGCAATGACATTCTCATGTGTTGTAAGCATAAAACAAGCTTAATTGTCAATCTTAAAATTAATTTTTAATTTAAACCATTTTCCGGTATAATTTAATATTTTGTACAAAATTAATAAAAATATTATAATGTGGCAGTTTATTTAAATGTTTAGTGGCCATAAGTCTCGAAGAGTCTCTATTGGGCTTGACGTTTAAAAAAAAGTCTCTATTGGGCTCATACTTGGAGTTTAAAGAGTAACGCCTGACCCACAATTGAAAACATATAAACAAATAAAAAAAAGAGAGATGTGGCCAAAACGGCGACGTTTTAGAACACAACACACAAGTGAAAACCCTATCTGAGAGCCAACTTCATTTCTTCACACCATTTCCCAAATTTCTTAAACCCTAACATTTCGCTGTCCTGTTTTACGAATCGTCGAACAGTTGTTCAGATATGAGTTCAGATGATGAGAGAGACGAGAAGGAGCTTGATCTTACTTCTCCCGAAGTAGTTACCAAGTACAAGAGCGCTGCTGAGATCGTTAACAGTAATGTCGCCGTCTTTTGTTTTTTTTTTTGTTATCATTCTCCGATTCCGATTTGGGTTTTTTGAACGGTGTGTTGCTTTATCGGAGTATTCATTGCTTTTTCGTTTCTGGGTTTTTGAAAATGCAGAGGCTTTGCAGGTTGTTTTAGCGGAATGTAAACTAAAGGCTAAGATTGTTGATATCTGTGAGAAAGGAGATGCTTTTATCAAAGAGTGAGTACATTTGGTTTTTCCTTTGGCTTATGCTTATTGATTTTGATTTCTTGTTCATGGGTTTTGTTGTTTATGAAGGCAAACAGGGAACATGTACAAGAATTCGAAGAAGAAGATATCTCGAGGTGTGGCGTTTCCAACTTGTGTTTCTGTTAACAATGCCGTTGGTCATTTCTCGCCGCTTGCTAGTGATGAGTCTGTGTTGGAAGACGGTGATATGGTGAAAATGTAAGCTTGACTTTGAGGTCATTGTTTCTCTTTTTCAGAAGAAGTTATTTTTCTGATGATGTTTTGCTTTTCTCTGTTGTAGTGATATGGGATGCCATATTGATGGGTTCATTGCTCTTGTTGGTCACACTCATGTTATTCAAGAAGGACCGGTTACTGGACGCAAAGCTGATGTTATTGCAGCTGCAAATACAGCTGCTGAAGTTGCTTTGAGGCTCGTACGTCCTGGGAAGAAAGTAAGGAGCTATTTGTTTGGTGCGATTCTTATATGAAAGCTTAAATTATAGGCTGTTGGGATTACATTTGGTTCTTGAATGTTTGACAAGGTTTTGCAAACCCCCAGATGATGAACACTCAATGTTGGCTATGGGTTCTATTATCCATGTGATGCTTTATGTCATAGTTACTCTGATGGGAACTTTTTCAGTCTAATTTATTGTAGGGTCCCTCGGTAGACTGACTGTTAGACCTTTTAACTTTGCTTAAGAGATTGATTGTTTTTGGTTTTGCTCTTATTGTTTCTAAAAATCGGTGCCTCTCGCATTCATATCCTCTTGTGAATGGGTTATTACTTTTCTGATGTTTTTTTTTTTTATGTAATTGCTTTTGAACAACTTCTTCATAAAAGGAAGAGTTTGGTAGTTTCTTGTTTAACCATACATCCTTCTGCAATCAAGACAATTGATCTTATTTCTTGTGGCAGAACAATGCTGTCACTGAAGCTATCCAGAAGGTAGCTGCCGCTTATGACTGCAAAATTGTTGAAGGGGTTCTTTCCCACCAGATGAAAAAGTTTGCGATAGATGGATCCAAGGCTATCCTAAGTGTAGCCAGTCCAGAAACAAAGGTTGACGATGTGGAATTTGAAGAGAACGAAGTCTACGCAATAGATATTGTGGCAAGCACTGGTGATGGCAAGGTAATCGCTTTTTGTTGACCACATTTCAGTAGTCGTTGGTGAAGCCTCCACTGGTCTCACTATCTTTGAATTTTGCAGCCTAAGCTATTAGATGAGAAGCAAACAACTATTTACAAGAAAGACGAGTTTGTTAATTATCAGTTGAAGATGAAGGCCTCCAGATTCATAATTAGCGAGATTAATCAGAACTTTCCGCGTTTGCCATTCACCGCAAGGTTTCTTTTGTACATAAGCGAGTTAGATAATATATACAACTGCACCTGCTAACGTTGCCTGAGAATACGATGAATACAGGTCACTGGAAGAGAAAAGGGCGCGACTTGGACTTGTGGAGTGCGTGAACCATGGCCATTTGCAACCGTTTCCTGTTCTTTACGAGAAACCTGGTATGATTGATGAAAGTTCTTTGATCCATAAACTTCCTTAAAAATGAATCTTGACAATGTGGGCTCATGTTTTATTTTGGTTTTCGAACAGGGGACTTTGTTGCCCAGATAAAATTCACGGTTTTGCTGATGCCAAATGGATCGGATAGAATTACATCTCATACACTTCAAGAACTTCAACCTACTAAGACTATTGATGACCCTGCGATCAAAGGGTGGTTAGCATTGGGTATCAAAAAGAAGAAAGGCGGTGGTAAGAAGAAGAAAGGTATGAAAGTTAAGACTTTTTAACGTAGAACCCGTCCCGTGTTTTTCGTGTGCTGAGAAAAAGGATCCATGAATGTTCGTTTGCAGCCAAGAAAGCAGGAGAGAAAGGAGAAGCTTCAACGGAGGCTGAGCCAATGGATGCAAGTAGTAATGCTCAAGAATAGAGAGATTTTTTCTCTTTGTTTCTTTTAAAGAATTTTTCAAACTTTGACATCTTTACTTTGTATGTTTTGGGTTTCAAAGAGTCTCTTTTTTATGAAAAAAAGAAAAAAAAAAAAGAAGAAGCAAACTTCCATCAACTTGTTTTATCTTGCACAAAACCATTAGGTCCAATAAACATGTAATCCCAATCTTGAAACAATAGGTACTCTTAAATGAAGCTTGAGTGATTTATTTTCGTGTTGCTTTCAAATTTCAATGTAAAAATTTAGTGCTTTTAATGCCGTTTTATTTTAGTGAGGTGCAATACTTTTTGTGTTCAGATCCGCTTAAACTCGTTTAACAATATTAACGCTTATTGCAACGCCTAGAAAGTAATCGTGATAGTCTATGGACGTCTAGCGTCTAAGCACCGTCTAGGCGGTCGCATAGACCGCTTTTTAGAACACTAGTTCATATATAAAATTTAGGAATCATATTGGAATCATACATATTTCGGTTTGGTTCTAGTTCGGATAATCTTCCGTTCGGGTGTTTTTTCCCGATTTTTGAGTTTAAGATCTATTTAAAATTTCAGATCGGTTTTTTTCCGACCGATCCGGGTCGGTTCTCTTGGGATCAGTTAATTTGCCCACCCGAATTTGGTCGGTCCTTTTTGTCTCTTAACATTGTGAAAAAGAAAAACAAAAATTGAAAAATCCCAAATGTGTACGGAGAATTTCTATGGCTTGAGCTTGAGGAAGTGACTCCAGCGAAAACCCTAATCTCCTTCTCGAAGAGAGGTTTGATCCGATTTCTTATTGAACAACGATGATGCATAACTCAAGCGACGATTCCGAATGGGAAGTGAGACCTGGTGGTATGCTCGTCCAACGAAGAGACGACAACTCCGTCTCCTCCGATCAACAACCTCTCCAGGATCCTGATTCTGCTTCCGCCGTTTTCTCTCAGACGATTAGGATCAGTGTCTCTCATGGCTCATCTCATCACGATCTTCATGTTTCTGCTCACTCCACTTTCGGTAAAACATTCGCCGATCTCGTTTCTGAAATTTTTTCCAAATTACTTGTGACTGAGAATTTATGATTTGTGTTGATGTAGTTTTATGATTGATATCTTTATGCTTGAATTTGATTACAGGGGATGTGAAGAAAGCACTTGTGAAGAAGATTGGTTTGGAAGCTAATGATCTGAAGATTTTGTTCAGAGGAGTTGAGAAAGATGATGCTGAACAGTTGCTAGCTGCTGGTGTTAAAGATGGGTCTAAAGTTGTTCTCGTGGAGGATCTTAATAAGAGTGTGGAACAAGTTGAACAGCCTCCGGTTATGACCGAAGAGATGGCAAAGGCTATTGCTTTGGTTATCGCGGTCACAGGAGAGGTCGATAGGCTCTCGGATAGGGTGAGAGTTAAAGTTGCAATCTTTTGAGAGGAGAGGTGAAGAATTTGGTTTAGTTAATACTGTCTTCGTCTTGATTTTCAGGTTGTTGCTTTAGAAGTTGCGGTTAATGGAGGGACGAAAGTTGCGATAGAGGAGTTTGATATGACTGCAGAGCTTCTCATGAGGCAGTTGCTCAAATTGGATGGAATCGAGGCAGAAGGGGAAGCTAGAGTACAGCGTAAAGCTGAGGTTAGTTTTTCGCTTGTTACTTCTTCATTCTGTTTGCCGAGTAAACACTTTTAGATGATAAGAGTGTCAATGTAGGTGAAAGCTATATGAGTATTCAGAAATATATTGCACCGATCTAGTTCTAAGCTTAGGTAAAAGATATGTGCATTCTGGATTCCATATATTATCGACGTTCTGGTAACTGCAAATGCATCGGGATGTATATGTTGTGCTCTCCACTGAATCATTTCTGATCGATTATTCTACTTTCAGTTGTAAATGGAGCGTAGATTGAATTGGGAATTGGTGTTGCAGGTTCGTAGAGTTCAAAAACTGCAGGAGATTGTGGATACGTTGAAGGCAAGATGTTCGAATCCGTTTGTGGATCAGAGCAAAGCCGCAGCTGTAAGCACTGAGTGGGAAACATTCGGAAACGGTGTGGGAAGCTTGAATCCTCCTCCGCCGGCTTCTCCTTCTGCCAGTGTAACTCAAGATTGGGAGAAATTTGATTGAGATATCTTTTAACTTTTTGATTATTGTTACATTGCTAAAAACTACATCAAAAAATGGAAAGAAAAATTGCTTCTTTCTTTTATTATTGTTAAATTGGGAAATGACTACAACAAAATCTATTTTATCCCTTGATGTCTATGAATTTTTTTAGTAGTTGACATTCTGAAGAAGGGGTTTGTATAAAATGTACAAGTATTTGTGGATATTTCGGATTAAGGGTAGTTCGAGTTTAGAATTTTAGGAACCATTAGATAAATTTAACAATTATTTAACAATTTAATCATCCGGGTTCGGCTCAGTAAAATTCGGTTTGAGTTGGATGAGGTTCATATCCTAAAAAAAATACTCTAAACTGAAAATTTTATCTAAAATTATCCAAAATAAAATTTGGATTCGGTTCAAATAAGTTACTTTCTATTCAACATATTTCTATTCAACATATTCAAAATAACCCGAAGATATTCAAAATATCCGTAAAAATTATTAATAATTTGGATTTATAACTATAAATTTAGATATATATATATATATATTACTTAAACATGAATATAACTAATATTATTAAATATATAATTAATTTCGGATAGTTTTGGGTAATCGGGTTTCCGCCCGGATTCAGGTTCGAATATTTTGGATGTAAGATTTCAAAATCCGTTTGCATATTTTGCAAATTGCGGTTTGATTTGGTACCAGATTTTCTGGATCGGTTCAGATCATGTGCTTGAATCTCGGATAGAAATGCCTAAGCCTAATAATCGTTGGGAGTCATTTCTCCAAAAGTTGGCAGATGTTTTATATTTGATTTCTTGATCATATTTTTATGCAACATATATTATGATTTTATTGAGGAGATAGTAAAACAAAACAAACAAAAAAAAATTGTGAAATAGAAAATAAACAAATGAGTTTAAAGGGTAATATACAAAGTTTATAGTAACCTTCTTTACACAAAAGACATTCTTAGCTGTCTCACCCACATGACCATAAGTTTTCATTCTCAATTATGTTTCAAGGAATTATATAAAATGCATATTATATTCTTCTGCCATATTATAAACTAATCTCTCAGCAAATATCATACTTAATCATAGATTAGCTAGGATTTTAATTACGATTACTTCCTTAAGCATTATAACAATTTACCAGTAAAACGTGTTGACATGACTTCGCCGCTCAATGTGGGTGGCAAAAGCTATTTGCCGGCTATCTAACAGCACTTGTAATTATAATATTTATTATTATTATTTTTCATGACATTTGTTATGTTCTGTCAGATTATTTTTAAAAAAACTTTTTTATTTAAATAATCTATGATAATTTCGTATGTTTTGTATCAATGGGATATAATTGGTTTTGTAAGAAATTATTAGCAAATATAATTTTGTTTTATGTTAGGCTCAAAATTTATATTTGGAGGATATAGAAACTTTAGAATTAGATTATGAATATTAATGACAACAGGAGGAATCTCTCTATACAAAAAATAGTTTGTGGAAGATTCTGATAGATTTACGACAAAATTATGATTGATGTATTAACTATGAAGTACTAAATATGTTCTTTATAGGGTCAAGTTGGCATCTTTCATTAATATTTTGAAATTTTATCTCTCTAATTAATACATTTAACGATTTAAACAACGAGATAAAAATCGATTTAAACAATGAGATAAAAATTGATATTTTATTTATAAATTTACATTGAAAATATAAAACGACACTTTTTGTGAAACAAAATAAAAAAAAACTAAAACGATACTTTTTGTAAAATAGAAGGAATAACAAACATGTTAAAAAATGTTGCTTGTTATTCTAATGTAGAATTATAAACCAAAATTTTAGTTTTAACTCTATGATTTCAGTTTATTAATGAAGAGAAAATTTTGTGTAATATAAATTTATTAATAAAGTCTAATAAAAGCTTAAGTAGTTGGTAGAACAACATTTATAATAAAATATTTAATTTGCAGGAGAAATTTGTTAAAAGAAAAGGAAATACAAGTAAATACAGATTTTGGACTAAACAATAAGAAAAAATGCAAATAACTACAACCAACAAGCATGCTTAGAAAGTGAGGATAAACTGTAAAAATGTAATTCAGTGAATTTAATTATGTATCTTTCAATATTTTTGGGAACATTGAAGAAAACAAAATGGCAGTGGATAACATTTGAAAAGAATATAGTTTGAAACCTTTAATGGAAAATAAACTAATCAATTTTTTTCACAAAAGCTAACAAAATGACAAAAAAATAAAATGATATAAATAAAAAATGTCACAAACATAAAATTTTTGTTAAAATATTTGCATTATTAGAAGTTTTAGAACGCATTATACTCTCTCTGAAACAGAAAGGTTAAAAAAAAACAATAAACCAAAATCTGAAAGAGAGAGAGAGCAAACGATTCGAGCGGAGGAGGAAGATTCTTCCTCTAATTACATCTCTCTCTATTTTTGCGGAAAGATTCGTAAAATTAGTGGCGAAACCAAAGAAAAACAAACACGAAATCGAATCGGATCGAAGAAAACTTACACTGCAAAAACACAATTTTCGTAAAGGAGAAGAAGACGAAGAAGGAGAAGGAGAGGCAAGCGATAGCTTCGTTGGGTTTCGTGAAGAAAGAAACGAAAATTCATAGTGAGAATATTATTTATCAGAAGAGAAAGAGAGAGAGAGAAAAAAAAGTCATCTTCTTTGTTTATCTTTCTTTCTGATTAGAGTTTTTTTGATGGATTTGGCTCTGTGATTTGAATCTTCCCGATTGTTTTAAAGGTTAAATCTTTGAATCTTTTGATCGAAACCCATTTCTCAGATCTTCGAAATTTGAATCCTTTTTGTTGTTTTTGTTTGATTGATTGAAGATGCAGCATAATCTCTTCACGACAATGCGAAGTTTGAAGCTTGCAGAAGGTTGTAAAGGCACTCAAGTATATGCTCTTAATCCATCGGCTCCTCCTCCGCCTCCTCCTCCTGGTAATGGCAGCGGCGGCGGCACTGGAGGAGTCGGAGACAAGTTTCTACAGCATTTTCAAGATCGTCTTCGTGTCAATTCTGCCCGATCTAAATCCAGCCGGACTTATCAGCCTCCGATTCAAGCCAACGCCGTCGTTTCCCCTGAGTCTCTCCTTCCCTGTGGGCTTCCGGTGACGGATCTACTCGAACCGAAGATCGATCCTTTCCTCAAATTCGTCGATTTGGTTGAGAAGATGGCCGAAATCTACCGTCGGATCGATAGTTGTTCGCAATCGGAGAAATCTGGAGCTTATCTAGAGCAATGCTCGATATTCCGAGGCTTATCTGATCCGAAACTTTTCCGGCGGAGTCTCCGGTCAGCTAGGCAACACGCCATTGATGTTCACTCAAAGGTCGTCTTAGCGTCATGGCTTCGATTCGAGAGGAGAGAAGACGAGCTAATCGGAACAACCTCTATGGATTGCTGCGGCAGAAATTTGGAATGTCCAAAGGCCACCCTTGTTTCCGGGTATAACCCGGAAGCCGCCTACGATCCATGTTTCTGCTCCGGAGCTTCTAGATCAGACATTAACGTTGATGATGTCCCCGAATGTTCGACTTCCGAGGAAGAAGACCATGATATGTCCTTCTGTATTGGTGACGAAGAGGTTCATTGTGTGAGGTACAAGATCGCGGCTTTGTCGAGACCTTTTAAGGCAATGCTATACGGCGGATTTAGAGAAACGAAGCTAGGGACGATTAACTTTACACACAATGGAATCTCCGTTGAAGGAATGAGAGCTGCTGAGATATTCAGCAGGACTAAGAGGTTAGATAACTTCCCTCCTAATGTTGTCTTGGAGCTGCTCAAGCTGGCGAATAGATTCTGCTGCGATGAATTGAAATCCGCTTGCGATTCTCATTTGGCATATCTTGTTAGTATTCTAGACGAGGCACTCGTGTTGATTGAGTATGGATTAGAGGAGACTGCATACCTTCTAGTGGCAGCTTGTCTCCAGGTTTTGCTTAGGGAATTGCCGAGCTCTATGCATAATCCGAATGTTATAAAGATATTCTGCAGTGTTGAGGGGCGGGAAAGACTTGCGTCTGTTGGCCATGCTTCTTTTGCATTATACTTCTTCTTAAGCCAGATTGTGATGGAAGATGATATGAAATCTAACACAACTGTGATGGTCTTAGAACGTTTGGTTGAATGTGCGGTGGAAAATTGGGAGAAGCAGCTTGCCTGCCACCAGTTAGGTGTGGTGATGCTGGAGAGGAAAGAATACAAGGATGCTCAGAGATGGTTTAACATAGCGGCTGAGGCTGGTCATCTTTATTCCCTTGTGGGCGTTGCCAGGTCTAAGTTCAAGCGAGACCATAGGTACTCGGCTTATAAGATCATCAACTCGCTGATTTCGGATCACACGGCTACTGGATGGATGTATCAGGAGAGGTCATTGTATTGCAGCGGTAAAGAAAAGCTGCTTGATTTGGATACAGCTACGGAGTTAGACCCGACTTTGACATTCCCCTACAAGTTTAGGGCAGTGGCATTGGTGGAAGAGAACCAGTTTGGGGCTGCCATTTCGGAACTGAACAAGATTCTCGGATTCAAGGCTTCTCCCGACTGTCTGGAGATGAGGGCATGGATTTCTATAGGTATGGAGGATTATGAGGGTGCTTTGAAAGATATTAGAGCGCTTTTGACATTGGAGCCGAATTTTATGATGTTTAACGGGAAAATCCATGGTGATCATATGGTGGAGCTGTTACGTCCGTTAGCTCAACAGTGGAGCCAGGCTGATTGTTGGATGCAGTTGTATGATCGTTGGTCTTCTGTGGATGATATTGGATCTCTAGCAGTTGTTCATCATATGCTCGCAAATGATCCAGGGAAGAGCCTTTTACGGTTTAGGCAGTCTCTTCTTTTGCTACGGTATAACCTCTTTGCACTTCTCACTGTAATTTTTATATCTTTACGATGTATGTTTTGTTAGACGCTAATCGATTTTAATAAGTTCTTGTTGCATACTGATAGGCTAAATTGTCAAAAGGCAGCAATGCGTAGTTTACGGCTGGCTAGAAACCATTCAAAGTCGGAGCATGAGAGACTTGTGTATGAAGGATGGATATTGTATGACACAGGCCACCGCGAGGAGGCCCTGGCGAAAGCGGAAGAGTCCATTTCCTTACAAAGATCTTTCGAAGCGTTTTTCCTCAAAGCTTATGCTCTTGCTGACTCTACGCTCGATCCAGAGTCCTCAAATTACGTTATCCAGCTCCTTCAAGAGGCACTTCATTGCCCCTCAGATGGTCTTCGTAAGGGACAAGTAAGTAAAAGAAGTTTCGACACTTTTCGTTTAAGTAATTTGATTTCTCATTTCTTTCTCTCAACGATTGACTCGTTAGATTGCCCCTCAGAGTAACATAGTTTCAGAATCCGAATCTTAATAATATTGGACTTGTGTGTCGAGAAAAGTTTAGTAATGATTCAATATCATGAACTCTGGTTTTGTGTATATGCTTTCGCAGGCTCTGAACAACTTAGGGAGCGTCTATGTGGATTGTGATAAGCTGGATCTTGCAGCTGATTGCTATACGAATGCGCTCAACATCAAGCATACACGAGCTCACCAAGGTCTTGCTCGTGTTTATCATCTGAAAAACCAACGGAAAGCTGCATATGATGAGATGACAAAGCTAATAGAGAAGGCTCAGAACAATGCATCAGCGTATGAGAAGCGTTCTGAATATTGTGACCGCGAGATGGCACAGAGCGACCTTAGCCTGTCAACACAACTTGACCCTCTCCGAACTTACCCTTACAGATACAGAGCCGCAGGTACACTAATCTATAGTTACGTAGCCGGTTTAGTTTCTTCTCCGTTTCTTGTAGTTATTTATTACGAAATGCCAAAAACAAGAATCGCTGATCCTGTTCGAGGAATTAGCTCGCATAAACAGATCGTAATGATTGTTTTGTTTTGTCCTGTTACGTTTAATGTGAACACTTATGGTTGCAGTTCTTATGGATGATCACAAAGAAAGTGAAGCCATAGATGAGCTTTCAAGGGCGATATCCTTTAAACCAGATCTTCAGCTGTTACATCTACGAGCGGCATTCTATGATTCCATGGGAGAAGTAGCCGCCGCTATCAAAGATTGCGAAGCAGCATTATGCATTGATCCAAGTCATGCTGATACACTTGAGCTCTACCACAAAGCCCGCGAAGCAAATGCTACCGAGCAGAAGTAGAAACAAACTATCATTTGGTTTGGTGGGCAAATCTCTTCTTCTTCTTCTTCTTTCCCTCCTGGTGTGTGCTTCTACACTGTCTCATCTTCCATCTACAAACACAATACTGAGAAATCAAAACAAGGCTTTGATCTGAGTGAACCAGGGAAAAGCAAAGGCATAGCAATGTACATAGAAACTTTTTTATATAATCTTTTTTTCTTATTTATAATTTTGGTTATTGGGGAGGGTGAGGATACTACTACTTACTATTAGTAGTGCAGAGAGTGTTTCTTGCTGCAAAAGATAATATGTTTTTGTGAAGAACCACAAAAGAAGAAACTTTACCTCTGGTGAAATTGGACTTCTTCTTCTGTCCTATTTCTGAAGTTGTATTATTGCTTTGTTTCTTTCCTTCTTTTTTGGTTTTATTACTGGAACTATGTAATTTGTATCTGTAACTTCTTTACATTTTTGTTTTGTTTTCATGTTTGATGTCTTGATTCTAAGAAACATCCATGGATATGGTCTTTTATCATCCTGAAACAACAACACAAATAGACTTTTGTTTTCATACATTTCAACTTCTTGCTCTGTTTTCTAAGTTTTTGTTTTGTGGATGCAAGATTTTTAAAACTTGAGGTGTCACATTAATTAAAGGAATTTGTGATACGTCGATTTGCGGAGACACAGGGTATATGAGAGAAGAGTTTAAAAGTATTGATTTGATTTGACTACTTACGTTATCAAAATGCATTTATCTTTTCGGTTACTTATCGTGAACTCTACAGTTAAGCGTGATAGGATGAGTGTCCTTTCAGAAAAAGTGATTCGCGGAATCGTGCAGTAAATCATGACTTTAAAACTTCATCGAGGTAGCGCTTCCGACCGTCAGAAAGGGTAGACCTGGAGGCCCGGAGAAAAGCGTTGGGGTGTTACAAAACCGTTTCTTTGGTCCCAATCCTCAATTCTAGTCTTTGACTTTGTGTTTTTAAAGTTCTTGTTTGGTTTCATTTCATGGTAGATTCTATAACCACATGGTTGGAGACTTTTAACTTTTTTCTATAGCTTCTCTGCTTCTCAACCTCTTGAGTTTTTTTCTTTTTTTCTCGCCTGTGAACACAATAAAAGAGTTCACAAATATCATTTTTGCACACACGAGAAAGCTTTAAACTTTCAACAACTTCTCATTAAAATTTTCAACTTTAATTTTACAACATAATCTTTTTTCCCCAAACTCACAATTTGCTTTCTAGAGTTTACAAACAAGAAACATCCATTTTCCTTTCCAAGAAGATATTGTTTCTTTGAACCAATGGATATCAACCGATCCCGGAGACTGAACTTCAATGCTCCATTCATGTCGACAAAACGACACATCGGGAAAGAGAAGCTTTCGGGTCAGTTTCCCGAAGCTTCTGTTCCGTTTTGTTGGGAGTCCACTCCAGGGATGCCCAAGAATTTGTCTCTCTTGAAAGCTGACCCTGAATCCGAAACGCCGCGCCTCAAACCTCCTCCCGGAAGATTAAAGGTTTATATATACTTTCTCCGTTTAAAGTTTTCAATCCACTCATTATCAATTGGTTTTGTGACTCGTTCTCTTGACAGGTGCATAACGGTGACACCAATGATTTTGATGATGCTAGCGAGGGTTTAACACCGGCTAGTTTCTTGCGTTTGAAGAAACGCGACAATCACGAATATTTCCATCGAAACGCGGTCGATGTCTTGTCACTCACGCAAGCCATAGACATGGTGGAACAACCAAAAGATAGCGTCACGGAAACGGATGATGGAAGCAGCCGAGGAGGTGACTCAAATGGTTACTTAACAATGGAGAGCACAGAGCGAAGCGAAGACATGTCACCGAGTTACATAATAGAGAGGTTTCTGCCGGATGCAGCGGCTCTAGCAGCCGCGACATCCGCGGCTACTAGTAGCCAAAGGAGAAAGAAGAAACTTTCGTATTTGAGTGCAACGGTGAGACAATCTTGTTTTTCACCAAAGGCTTGTGGCTTGAATGTTTTGTTGCCTTGGAGCACTAAGCATAGGATATGTGGCATCAAAAACGCATTTTCACCTAACTTGCAACCCAAGTTTATTACTAAAGATAGCTAAAAGTTTAAAATAAAAAGAGGACAAAAAGATGATTAGATCTTCTTTTTGGTCTGATGAGTTTAGTTTGTCTATAGATAATTTGTTTGATTCAAAAGATAAAGATAAAGATAATTTGTTTTCTTTTCTTCATTAGAACTATATAATCTCAACATATTTTGTGGTGACATGTGTTGGTTACAATTTTAAATTTGTAACAGTTGTCTCAAAGTTTTTATTTATCTCATGTATGTGTTTTTACTGTTAGTTACCATTCGCCTTAGGATAATTTTAACACCTTCTCTTATTCCTATCTACTAAACAACTAAGGCTAAGCAAAATAACCGGTTTTAGGATATCAAACCGGCCTGAAAAAGTCGGTACTAAACCTGGCCAAAATTTGCAAAATATCCAAACCGAATTCGAATCTAGAACTGAAAAAATACTCGTAATGTAATTATCTTATATATTATCTGCAAAGTGAATTTGCTTAATATTAAAAGTTGAGATGATTGATTACAAAACTACTCTAATAAAAAAAATTATGAGAAAATGATAATTTAATAATAAATTCCAAATCAATTAAAAAAGAAATGAAAACTTTTGGAAAA
This sequence comes from Anastatica hierochuntica, assembly GCA_900406275.1. Lineage (NCBI taxonomy): Eukaryota > Viridiplantae > Streptophyta > Magnoliopsida > Brassicales > Brassicaceae > Anastatica > Anastatica hierochuntica. The sequence continues at coordinate 30,207 of OVAN01000323.1, read as the reverse complement.
TTATGTAATTCGTTATAATTAATTTTATAAAAATCTTAAAAAGAAATACGGATCTATTAAAAAGGAAGTTAGTTAAAAGAATTCCATTTAAAAAATAATGAGATTAAACATGCAAATAAAGAATTATAAAAGGGGAAAATGATTTCTTGAAGAAAATTGTGATTATTTTATAGAAACAAAAATAATAAAAACAGAAAATGAATTTTTGAAATAAGAAATAATATTTAGCTTAATAAAAAAAATGTAATCAAAGTTTATGTCTCTAAATGAATTAAATTTTGGTTTTTTAAATTGATTTTATTTTTGAAATATTTAGTTTAATATATACTCATATTAAAACAAACAAAAATAATTAAAAAACAAAATTTATTTACTAACATTATCCTACAAATCCAATAATCTTTTTTCCTAATTATTTATTTTTTAACCAAAATCTAGAATATCCAACACGAAGACCTGAGTAGTGAGTGCCAACAAATATAAACAAAGAACTCTTTTATTAGATAAGAACTCCAAAACTCTTCAATGTATACCCAATCAGAGTACTCAAAAAAAATTTAGGAAAAATATATTTCCTTTTAACAGGAAAAAAAATAGTCAAATGCTTTTAAAACTTAGAAATGAAATAGGAAACAATTTAAGGGAAATAATAATTATTACCTAGTATAGAAATTAATCATATGCATGAAAAAAAAGAAGGGTCCACATTTTTTTAACAAATAAGAGTTACGTAACATAATTTTTTATCTTAAGATTGATATTATCATTTTTAGAGCTTTGAGAAAATCATATTATACAATTCAGAGAAAAAAAGAAGAAGATGCATAGCACAAAGGGAATTCACTCGATGATCACTGGTGTATTTTCATCTTTGGTGAAAAAGAAATCAACCAAAGAAGGCACAAATCTAACACTAGTCCCAGAAACTCAAGGTAATTATATTATTATTTCTCTTCATGGTTACAAACTCTCACATAAGCTTAGGGGTGTGACAAATTGTATATATATAACAGAGTAATATTTTCCATGAAAGTGAGAGGAATATTCTTTATTACTCTAATTTTTATCTTGTCACACCCTCTAGACATAGTCTTTGTGTTGGTCAAATTGTTAATGTTTTTCAGAAGGAAAATATATAAACGAGAGAAATTCAAAATATCAAATCTCCCACTCCTTTTTTTTTTGTAATTGTTGATTTAATGAACATTTAAAAGTTTTTTAAAAAATTATTAACAATAAATTGACTTAAGCAATTGTAAAACATAATAATCGAGAAAATTTTGACAACTTCACTCGCCGGACGTCGGCGACGTCTTTTGTTGCCGGTGTCAACCACCGTTATTTTTTTCTCTTTTTTTTCTCGATTTTGGTCGTGTTGTATCCTCTGGTGTGGTCATTGGAGACATGTCGGCGCTTCCAATGAGGTCTAAGTTGCTTCCACGGTGTAGCTTTGGCCGGTTCGGCGGATTCACCCTTATGACTGCTTCAACCTTTATGGTGAAATCCTGAGAAGGGCTTGTGGTCTGGTGGTAAGGAGACGGGACCTGGTGGCAAACACCATCAGGGTTTGATCCACCTGTTACGCAGAAACTAAGTCACATTGTTCTTTCTCACCCACACGGATATGGACCCTTGTTTTCGGTCCATTTGAATACCCAGTGAAAGAGTCTATCCATGGGCTGACCTCACACCCAAGGGGTTAGGTCTAGTTCATCATTGACGTGGGATAAAAAAAAAACCTTTATGGTGAAATCCTCTTATCGTAGATTTTTTTTTTCCAACGGGGGTTTAGATTTTTCCGGGAAATCTCGACGGTTACTTATCTTTTCAGCGCTATAGTTCACTGCTGACGAAAATCTTCACAGCTCCCATCACATAACCTTTGTCTCAGTCACTATCGCAGTTGTTTACACTTATCTCCGCCGCTCACCATCGCACATTTGCTATCGTCGATTTAAATATCTATGACGGGGCACCTAATCCTAGTAAATTGCATTTTCTATTGGTCATAGTTGTTAAGACATCATAAAGTAAGAGACAATTATAGTAAATCTCGGGGCATTGTTGAAGACATCTAGCACTGAAAGGAAGAATATTATGTTGTAGACTTGCTTGATCCTTGTTTTCAAGAATATCTCGATCCAGTGAATTGTCGGAGAACGACTCATGCTAAATTGCTTCAAGATTTTGAATAAATAAGATTTCAAATCAAACAAATCATTTAGAATATGTTTCAAAACTTTGTAAAAGTGATTTTTTTTTTATCACAAAAGAACATATTTTATTAGACTTCACAGAGTGAAGAAACCTGAGCAGAAAGAGCTCGTTTTGCCAAGGAGTCAGCTAAAGAGTTCGTTGAACGGAGAATAAAAATAAACCGAAACAAGAGAAAAACTAGAAAGTAAATCTCTAATATCTTGCAGAAGACCAAAAATGTGAACATGATCTTCCTTCCGTTTAATCAGATTGACCAAAACCTGGGAGTCCGAGTGCACAAGCAGCTCATCAATCCCTAACACACGGGCTTGTCGTAAAGCAATGGAAAGAGTCAGAGCTTCCGCCATTAGTACAAACGACACACCTGTCTGGAAAGAGAGGAATTGGCCCATTGGGGAGTCCTCAGAAGACATCACTTTGTAAAAGTGAATATGTTTGTTTAATTTAAGTTTCCTATTTTGGAGAAATCCAATTCTACCAAATCAAAGATATACTTATGAGATTTTTTTCTTGAATCTTGTGGTTTATATGAAAGCTTATGAATAGAAATGATTTAGGATATATAACCGGAAACTTTGTATATCGTCAACCATGTCATAAGTAAAATTTTGGTTGGAAAGGAAGCACAATAACTCCATTCTCAATCATGCAGCTTTAGACCTTCCTATTAAGGTCAATTAGTCCTTCAAATATCAAGTTATTGAATTCCATAGAATAATGAATCTCACCTCAATGAGGGAGTATATTTGTCTTCAACTAGAGGGTATGATAACGCTTCTAGGTGCTAAGTGTGAATATCTCACCCCTACAATAAAAGATGGAAGTTCTGTTTTAAATGATGTCGATAATTCTTGATCGAAAGATTAATTGTCAAGATTTAAAGACAGATTATGTAGAATCAATTATCATTGCTCAGTATCGAGACGAATTATTTGTATTCTCTATTGTCTTTATGAATGACATACTCCAAGCTTGCAATTTTACGTTTTCTTTGATCTTTTGTTCTTTAAGATCCAAGCAAACTGCTTAGTCTGCATTTCTTAAGTTCAGTTAGTTGATTTACTTCTGAAATTATTATTCTTCCAATTAAACAACCAATTTTGGAGTTTTTTTTAAATATAATGTATGGTTGTTAAAATTATATTGTAAATCTTAAAAGAATATAAAATTATAAAATAAAGAGATTTTAACGAAGATGTCAACAAAGAAATAATAGTCCAGAAAGATGTTGTAAGTTAAAACTAAAAATCAAGTCATTTACGAGTTGGAGTTCTAATCGGTCCAAAAATAGAAGGTTACTCTGTTTACCCAATAAACATAGGAAATCTTTTCCTTCGACTCCCAGCGGAACTGGTATTTTTCGTTTGTAATAAACTGAAAATAAACCAAATCTTTAAATTTCATAAGAAATATTTATGAATCAAAACAACAAATTTTGACAATGCAAAGATAGAAGAAGACATGCACAAATCATTTGCGAGTTCTAAATCAAAACAGAAAACCTCGCAAAATCGAAAAAATACTCATCCATCATAGAGATCATTAATGGATGTTTACTTTTCTTCCACATTTACTCTTTGGGTTGATTTTCCCCCCTAAAAGAATCCCTAACAAACAAACACCAATAGTACAATCACAGAAGATTGTTGGGCTAGTGTCCCAAGCCTTGTAATTTATTGGGTGTGTTAGTCTTATTACTCCAAATCCATATATTTTATATTGTTGGAGAAAGAGTTGCAAAAGTTTCCTAAACATAAAGATTTGATGGTTGTTGAAAACCAAAGAAGGGTAGACAAAAACATATTTTTCGCCTTTCTCTTTTCTCTTTCGTTAATAACTTTTAGATCTTTTCGCTAGCTATGGTGGTTTCTACCACCAAGGTTGGCTCCACCTATTCCTATTTCTCATTTTTCGTTTTATCCTCTTTTTCTCCCATCTCTTTTCACCTTCAATATATTCGTACTTGTGGTCTTCTCGTCTATAATTTAGGACTTTTGGCAGCGATGTGTTTAGGGTTAGACCTTCCTAGTGTCTTTGTTGGCTGCCTTTGCCATCACGACCATGTTGTACCTCCATTCTTCTCTCTGCAAGTTTTTGGGGTTGTTGTAACAAGATGTGACAATCTTCCCTTCCTGGATTTATTTTCATAAGGTTCAATTGAAGCTTCTCTGATATAGTGGCAACCATTGTGATTAATTCTTTCTATCCCGTCAATGACCTATTGTTGCTCAAGTTGAGGTCGATAGGCAAGGGAAGGTGCATACGACTAGTTGAATTTTTTGAGAATAACATCCCACATCAAAAATTTAGATGACCAAAAGTTATATATAAGGAACATGAACCAATTCATTAATAGTCAATTGGTTTTGAGTTGGTAACTTGTAAAGCTTAACATGATATCAAAGCTCAAACACAAGTGGTCCCACTGAACTAAAATCGATCCAGCCTATTGAAAGAGACTCGATCGATATTAATCAAAATCAGTTTGACCAATCTAACCTGATGATAATCTTTTATTGAATATTGTCGAGATCAATGGCTAGAGAAACTATTATCTCGAAGAGACTTGTGAAAAAGAATATCTCACACTCAACATATAATGGAGACTTTAAATAATATATAAGTGACATGTGTTAAGATGTTAATTGTCAATTGGTTATGAGTTGGAAGACCATGAAACTTAACATGATATTAAATCCCGACCAACACTATATCATTTTTCATCATCATAAAAGCAACTTTTCTCAAGTATCGTTTTTATACTTTAAGTTATGTTTCATTTTGAATATCGTTTTATATTTACATTACAAATGATTTTATAACTTTTTAGTTTTATCTCTATTTTGTAGTACCTAATCAATTAGTAAACTTAGATAAAATAATATATCAATTAGGAAAAAAATTAAAAAAAAAGTAATTTATTTTTTAAATATGTGTAGAAAAACGTCAAAAGACATGTATAATATAACAAAGAGAGTATTAAAAATGTTAATATAGGAAATAATTGTATTTATACGTTGTGTGATCTCTTTTAAATTTTAATCATTTGTTTACTTAATATATCGCAGGAAACACTGAAGACAGTAAACCAAAAATAGATAGAGATCTCGAGAGAGTTTACTACAGGGTTCTGTCTCAAGAACCAAGACCTGCCGATCTGCTCAAGATGTGGGAGATGTACAATAATCTTTCACCTCATTCACAAAGCGAACCAGAATCGGACGAGCCAGAATCTATCGTGACAGAATCGGACGAGCCAGAATCTTTAGATACAGAATCCGACGAGCCAACACCTAACCAGGCGGTCAAGACCGAGAGTCGCCGTCGATGGCTCTGTGGTCTATGCTTCTAACTTCATTTGATCATAATCATTTACTATTGATCAAAGTTGTTGGCGTTTTGAAATATTTTAAGAAAATGTTGATACTATAAAAGACAACATAATTTGAAATGTTTCTGGATAATTTTATGACAAACTTATGATAATTTTATGATAATTTCATCTAATATCCTAGAAAGTCCTTTAAATATCTTTTAAGTTATTTGTTTTTTAGCACAACCGACAAAAGACAACTTTGTAAGTATTACTCTACCGGTAAAAGTCACTCTATTAAAAATGATCACGGATTTGAGTAGCATTAAAAGGGACCGATTCGACAAAGACGAGTATATTAACCGATATGACCCTGTTCTAAGAAGATTAGACGTCCACGAATCTTGAATCTCTAGTTATCAGAAAAAGACAACTTTATAAGAAAATTCAAGATTTAATAATCCTCGAAAGAGAAAGACCAAAGTTGTTTAGTAAGTAACTCCTATTAATTTCACCATTGAAATCAACAAATCAACCGAAAGAATAACCAACATTTTTTTGATAATTAAGAATAGCCAACTTCATTTGATGAACATAATAACATGACAAAAATTAAGTAAATTCAAAAAAATCAATTATTTGTATTACTTCAACCCAAAAAAATGAATAATCAAAGTGCATTACATTACATTACCAACACATAACTTCAAACCATTATCTATACAAATTACATGAATCAAAGAATATTGAAAATATAAAATAAATGTATTACATATGTATATAATATGCTTTTCTTTTTTCGCTTACCCATAAAAACTTCAAAAAATTGTTCCTTTTTTAATCCTCATTTGATTGGGGATCTTTACCTCCTCCCTCTTCGCCGGAACCCACCATCGTCGTCGTCTCCATCTCCGGCCTGATCTCCTCCAGCTGATTCACCACCTGATTAGCTTCCGGCCTCGCCGCTGGCGACGGATCAACACAATGCAACGCCAATTTCAAAGTATTCAAAAGCTCATCCCCAACGCTCTGCGTCTCCCTCATCAGCTCCAGATCAAAAACTTCATTGGTCCACTCTTCCTTCACAATCGACGCGACCCATTGCGGCAAATCCATCCCGTTCGTCGGCTCTCCTGGAGATTTCCCCGTTAATAGCTCCAATATGATGATCCCTAAGCTGTATACATCTGTCTTAGTGCTCGCGTTCTTAAGCTTCGAAAGCTCCGGCGCTCGATATCCCAGTGTACCGGCGGTTGCGATCACGTTTGTGGCGGCGGCGGCAGTCATGAGCCTTGAGAGACCATAATCGGCGATGTGGGCATTGGTCTGCTCGTCGAGGAGGATATTGCTCGCTGTGAGATTCTCATGGATCATGTTCTCTTTGCTATGAAGGTGAGCCAAACCTCGACTGATTCCTTTCGCTATCTTCATCCTCGTTTCCCATGGGATTAGGGTTTCAGGTCCTCGAGCTGTTGATTTCAATTTTCAGAATCAGAAAGATAGATGACGAACAAACAATCTCAAATCGAAAAGTTAGGGTTTTGTTTTGTTTGCTTACCGTGAAGAAACGCAGAGAGACTTCCCTTAGGCATGTAATCAAAGACGAGAAGCTTCTCTCCTTTAGGTCCTAAGTAGTAAGCTCTTAGTGCAAGAAGATTTGGATGTCGAATCTTGCCTAAAGTAGTGACTTCTCCTTCGAATTCCTTTACGCCTTTGGTTGTTTTCTCCCTCAGTCGCTTTACAGCGACTTCGTTTCCGTCTTCTAATGTGGCTTTGTATGCTGTGCCATAAGTACTTTTCCCCATGATCTCAGCCGTGGCACAGAGCAGGTCATCGGCTGTGAACACGAACGGACCATCGAAATGGACTAGCTTTCCTCCCATTTCGCCTCCGGCTGATGCTGATGTTGCTGCAGCTGCTGTCTTCTCAGAGATCTTTCCCTTCCCATCTTTTTGTTTCAGGGCAGCGCGTTTCTTGGTCAGACAGCAGAGTAGTATGCAGCATAACAGAAGCAGAATGGCTAGGAGTATTCCGATAGCGATTAGGATTATATCCTTCACCGATAGTTTTCTGTGGTGTTTTCTTGGTTCTTGTGATGAGGTAGGTGAAAGGGTGAGGGGATGATGATGATGATGAGGTGAAGGACATGGATTCGAGGAGCTGTAGCCACAGAGCTGAACATTCCCCATGAAGGAGCTTGAGTTGAACTTTCTGGAGATAATAGGCGGAACAGGACCAGAGAGAGTGTTGTAGGAGACGTTGAAAGAAGAAAGATTCGCCAGGTTGACTAAAGACGACGGGATCAAGCCTGTGAAGTTGTTTTCAGACAGATCAAGCTGTGTGATTCCAGATATGTTCCCTATTCTCTCTGGGATTGGCCCATTGATCTTGTTTCTCTTAAGGTTAAGCACTGTCAGATTGTGCAGTCCATCAATGGCATCTGGGATTTGGCCTTTGAGGTGGTTGCTTTCGAGGTTTAGTGAAGCGAGAGATGAAAGGTTGGAGAAACTGTTTGGGATGGTTCCGTTAATTGAATTGTAAGAAAAATCAAGGCTCTGGAGGTTTGGAAGAGCACCAAAATCTTCGGGAATGTAACCCGAGAGCTGGTTATGGCTTAAAGTAACCTCTTCCAGTAAATTCTGTTTGCAGAGAGACAAAGGAAGAGGTCCAGAGAAAAGATTGTGGTCAAGATTTAGCTTTTTGAGAGGGTGTGAGCCATTAACCAAAAAGTCGGGTATCGGGCCAGAGAGATTGTTATGTCGGAGATCAAGAAAAGTGAGGGTATATGATCTGGCTATACTAACCGGAAGGGGACCGGAAAGTGAATTAAAGCTGAGATTGAGCCTGTAAAGCTTAGTAGACTCGGCAAGACTAGCCGGGATGATTCCAGATAGCTGGTTATTGCTAAGATCAAGATTCTGGAGAAGAGGGCAGTTCCCGAGTGAAGCTGGGATGGAACCCGAGAGGCGGTTGTTGAATAGATGGACTCCACGGAGGCTCCGGAGATAGCCAAGTGAACGAGGAACTGAACCCGCAATGACGTTATCGTGGAGACTAAGTTTTCTGAGACTCTGAAGCTGTCCGATCTTCTCTGAGATAGTCCCGCCAAGTCCCTTCCAAGGAAGCTGAATGGCAATCACTTGGCCCCGGAGGCATTTGATCCCAGCCCATCCCCCAGAGCAAACCCCGGAGGAAGCAGAGCCATTCCAACTCCTGAGAACTCCGGTGAAGTCAATGAGATCGTGTTTGATTGCTTGCAACGCCTGATAGTTCGCCTGAGTCACCACAATCCCATCCCAGGTGCGACCACGACCACCTGCAACACCTTGAGCAGAGAAGAAGAGTGAGAGACACAGAAGAAAACTCGCAAAGAAACTGAAACTAATCTCATAAATCCGAAATGGCTTCAGGTAAATCTGATTCATTTCAAAAGAATCAAAGCGTAAAGAAGACAAAAAAGCAGAAAAACAAAGAAGAAGAGAGCAGTTGATTCAGTTCTTTGTTGTGTCCTTCTTCCTCTTATGTTTTGGAAGACAACAAAGAAACAGAGATAAAGAGAGAGAGAAGTTTGATTCTTTTTAGTGAGAGAGAGAGAGAGGAAATGAAAAAGTGAGTGAGTGAGGGTTGTAGCCAAAGACTAATTATGGTTCAAGTAGCCTAGGAAGAAGACAAACAACAAAAGTCTTAGTTAATGGTTTAATGTAACGGCTAGTTTTTTTTACTTCTTGACCTGCGCCAAAGAAAAACGGCAAGCGAGAGAAACATGACCAACGGCTACAAACTCAATTTCGACCGTTTTAATCACTGTTTATTATTACAATTAATAATGTCTTTCTCATATTGTCGTTGGTCAACAAAACAATAATTATTCATGTCTCACTTATCTAGAATCTATATTGTGAATCGCTCTAATATACTTTGTAAAACAACCAATATTGTAAGTTATTATTCCGAAAACATATGTAATCTCGTAGACTTCTTAAATGTGAATCTTAGCAAAGGTTTGTTTTAAAATATGAATCAAATCTAACATCTTAACATCAGTGTAACATAGAAACATCATTGTTATACATGTAATGAACTTGAAAATGGGTGAAAATAGTATTACAACATTTCATGACAAAAGAGATTGTTCAATTGTATCGATTATTACTTACACAAACGCAAAGAAAAGAATGTCTAAAACCCATACATGTATGTACAAAGTTTTGAGTTACGCCGTTGTTTTTGCATTCAAGAATCCGCCAAGCCCGTCTGCTTTAGAACGGAGAAAGTTTTCTTGGGAGGACATGCGCGTAGGAGTGTGCAGATGTCGTTTTTAACAAGGAATTCCTCTGCATTTACTAGGATCAGAGGTGCATACTCAAACACCAACTTCTTGCACTGTAAAAATAACACAAACACACAACACTATAAAATGAGAAAAGCCTAAGCTACCTACTATGATCACGCGGTGCCATTGCACACAGTTTCAATAATGGTAAACATATACAGGCATGGTCATGAGATTTGAGATCTTAATTACTAGTAGAACTTGATTATCCATACCTTCTTCTCGTAGTTCTTGAACGATTTGCATCCCTTGAGAAGCATCTCAACTATATCCAACTGAATAATCAACGAAAAACAAAATGAGTATATGTAACATATAAGCATTGTAAGACAAAAATGAAGAAACACTACACGAGGATCGTATACACAGATAAGTTGTGGATACTCTCATGACTTAGTACTATGATGAGTCTATCACACAGAATGCATGCATAAAACACGTAAAATCACCTTGAAGTTACTACACTAACCTGTGTGTCAGGGTCTTGAAGTTTAACGAGAATCTCCGAAACAGTCTTGTGACAAACACCGCAACTATCCTGGCGGGCTTCTTCTACAAGAGCAACCACTTTTTCGCAAAGATTCATCCTCTTGCAGAAATCTTCAGGCTGAAACGTATCCAATTGTAGGAAGAAAAGAGAGACATAGTAGTCAACCAAAGTTATGCACTGCAACAAAAAAGAAGAAACAAACTATTATTCAACACACTTTGTTCTAATACTAAGAGGAGAACAGTGTCCAGCAACAACAAAAAATGAGCGAAACCTGCTGAGCGAATCCACGCATATGAGAACACCGATCATGAAGATCATCGATTATGCGTTCTTGTGTTTCATTTTTCTCAAGGTAGGTGAGAGCAACATTAACATATTCCTCACACAGAGTACAAACGTTTTCATTCTTAGCAACTTCTTCTGCACAAAAGAAGAAACAAAATGTTTTAAAAACTCTTCCTTTTATTGAAGACTATTTCATCTACTTCATCTCCATCAATAGAAATCAAACTATTTCATTAACAGGAATCAAAACTAAACTCTTAAAGGTGAAAGCTTTATGAAGAATCATGTCTGAGAGATAGTTTTTGTTCCCAGAAATTTTGGTGTAAGTTTCTTACCTGAGATAGTGGAATCAGCTAAAGATCTAGCATCAGAAACAAGGGTTAAACCCAGAAAGAGAAGAACCAAAGTTCCAGCTCTCAAACCCATGATTTTGATTCCTAATCAAAGAAGACAACAAGAAGAGATTCAACTTTAGATTCAACCTGAGATTCTCAGAGGTGGATTATAATCAAGAAAGTAAGAAGATTTAAACGAGATTGAAGAAAAAGTCTGTACCTTTTGTTTCAGAAAAGATTCCACCAGATGATTCGTAGAAGATGAAGAAGAAGAAGAAGAAATTGCGTATGATTGATTGATTAAAAAGTCTGAAGAAGATAATTCTCAACAACAAGCAATTATCCTGCCACGTCATCATCTCCTAATATTCGAATATTCCCACACCTTTATCTCTTTTAATTATTTTTTTTTTTTAAATATGGTCATTAAATCTAAAATGTTATCTTGACTTCATCAAATCTTTGTCACCCTTTGTAAGAGATCCAAAAAAAAAAAAATGACTCACAATCTTAGAGCATTATACGTATCTCTTAGGATGGATTTTTAGGATCGGTTAAGAGACGGTTTTAGACGGTTTTTTAGTTTTTAACTAAGAAACGATTCTTAGTTTTTTTTAAAAAAATTAAAAACTAAGAGACCGTTTCTTAACCGACAACTCCACCCTAAGAGACTCGCATTAGTCATGTTCTTAATGCAATAAACTCGATAATTATGTTTCATTTAAAGACAAAAAACACATTTCATATTACTATTAAGCATAAAGAAACAAACATATTGCATAACACACAAACGCCTAAACAACTCACTTCAAGTTCAAAGCTATCTTCTTCTTCTTGCTTTCTTTGTTCAATACCACAGACAATTTAGCAAATCCAAATCTTTTTCTTTTCCCATTTATCTTTTTCCCCTTCTCTTTCACTTCACCACCACCATTGTTGGTCTTTCCAAGAATCTGACCCAGTGATACTTTCCGGTTCATCATCATCATCCCTGACTCCTCCGCAAGAAGTAGTTTCCTACTAAGTATCTGCCCTATCGACATTGCTGGTTTCAAGACAGCGTCGTTGTTCGTTACCATATTTAGACCATTAACATCCATCAGAAAAGGGTTCTTGTGTTTAGCTGAACATGATGATGATGATGATGATCTTCTCTTCTGTTCTAACCACTGTCCTTCCAATGTCTCCTCTGTTTCCATATTCGCGGTGTTCACTTTCTTTAAACCTTCCTCGAGCGTCCTTCTGCTGCTTCTGATTTCTCGGGATGTTTCTTGTATACTCTCAAGAATCTCTTCTTGCAGCGTCTCATCGCCGTTTCCTCTTCTTCTCCTTCTTGTGACAGCCTTGATTTCGGCGATTGCAACCGCTTCAGCCGCTCTAGCAGCTTCTTTCATCTTTCTAGCAGCGACCAAACGCATCTCGGCAGTTTTGATCTTGTTTCTCGTTTGTTCGATCTCAGCCACGGCTTTATCAACCGCTGCACGCGCACTCTCTCCTGTTCTACCGAACTCCATAGCCTCATGGGTTAGTCTCTGAATCTCCTTGGAGATTTCAGCTGCATTCTCGGGGTTTAGCTTCTCTCGTGTCTTCTCGAGTGCAGCTCGTTCCTCTTCCAATCTCTTGTTGAGCACCTCAACGGACTCGCGTATAACAGCCAGATCTTCTGTTGTCTTACAAAGATTCAACTTCGCTTGAGTCAGTTCCTTGAAGACACTCATGTGGCAGTTTTCTTTGTCTTCCTTCCCCTGCAGCTTCGATTTGAGCTCTTCAACGATGGATTTGGTCGATTCGAGTGACTTCAACACTTTCAAAGTTTCTCCTTCTTTAGCAATCAGTTCCTTCTCTAACTCACCCGCTTTCGCCACCATACCAGCTTCATCATCCACATCGTTCTGCAACCAAATTCGAAACTTAGAAACAACTAAAGACAAGATCTTTCAACATATTGAAAGCAGCTTTGATTAAAACCCAATTCAAATAAGAATCTTAAAAACCCAAAAGACAAGATCTTTATAGATACTGATGAAGCACTAAGCAGAGTGATTAAACCCAATTCGATCAAGAACCCTAAAAACAAAATCTTTCAAGATATTAATGAAGCACTAAGCAGAAGTGATTAAACCCATTTCGATTAAGAACCCTAAAACCCCAAAAGACAAGATCTTTCAAGATTTTGATGAAACACTAAGCAGCAGTGATTAAACCCAATTCAATTAAGAACCCTAAAAACCCAGAGAGCAGGACAAAGATCAGTGAGAGAGCGAGAGATATAAGAAGACCTGAGAAGCTTCAGGGATGTTAAGTGAAGAAGGCTTCCAGAAACCAAACCCACCAAAGCGAGAGGCAGCTTCTCTGACTGACTCAAATGGCGCCGAAGTATCGATTTCGCCGACGACGGAGGGTTCTAGGGTTTCGGCCATTATAAAGTTACTTGGGAAGAAGAAGAAGAAGAAGAGACAAAGAACAGTGAGAGAGTGAGTGATCAAAGTGATTGTGTTGTTCGAGACTAGTGTGAATGAAAGAGGACTTCGTTGTTGTATCTCAACGGTCTTATGTATGTAAGTTGGATAAAGATAATTATTAAAGTTAGGGAAAAAAAGCATCAAGTATCCGTTTTATTCTTCTTTTGTCTCCATTTATTCAAGTTTTAACATTTTCTCTAATTGAAACTTATCTTATGATTAAAATATATATGATTCTTTCATAATCTGGCCATGAATATTATGTTGTTAGATTAAATAGTTTATAGTCCTAGCAAGTGGTATTAAAAATTGTTACTTTCAAATTTTATTTTTAGTGAAAAAAGGAGTGAGTTTTTTTTAAACTATTTTATTACTCAAACTTGAAGTGACGTGGCAAGACGAACTAATAAATCTGCTCTCGAAAGTAAATCACGTGGAACATACAAAATCATGAAACTCTAGAAAGCGAGATTCGCCCTCTCAAATTCCTGCAATTCTATCGCAAAATCTGGTCAATTTGCGGAAAAACCAATGAGTTATGAGTTTTGTTTTGGGTCTCTTGGATCCTATATTACTAAATGCTATCAATTTTTGTTTGGTAAGTGTTACTACTACTTAGGCCTAAACAATAACAATTTGATTATAACTTTTAGTATTTGATAAAGAGAAAGAAAAAGAAAAAGAAAGGGTAAGAATCTTTGGACCGTTGGATTTAGAGGGAGTTGTGCCGGAGTTCACTGCGTCAATGATGGAGTAGTGGTGGTGGGAATACCTAACGGTCATAACATGGACCCAGTGTAGTTAAAACTATAAATTATAGAAATACTTTTGAATAAAAAGAGATATAAATGTGATTTTATGTTCTAACTTTGGTTATGCATGGTTTTGATCACCGGTAGTTTCTCAATTAGTTTGGTGTAAGGCTGATAAAGTTGTGTTAAGTGATTTAGGATAGCATGCGATTAACTTCTTCTTTTACGTAGATAAATTGTATAATTTTAGTACTTTTTTGTTGTCTTCTAATTTAGTTGAATAATAGATTTTCTCTACAGTTTTCTCATTGATTTGTTCTTGTAAGGTTAATATTGCGTGGAGATGCATGGTTTTAGATTTAGACTTTTAAAAAGAAAATTAGGTAAGTAAGAGTTCGATTTTCGTCATTTGATTATTAGTTTTTCGGTTAATCGCTTTGGTAGAGTTAAATATTATTAATTTTCTTTATCTTAGATTTCTCTCTGTTTAGATTTTTAGGTTTTATCAACAACTTTCTCCGATTTCTTGCCTTTTTAGGAGTTTATATTTTGATCTTTCGTATCCATGTGTGTTGTCGTTTTACTGGCATTAACATTTGATTCCAAGAATGTATATGTTATCGGTTGGCCTTTGTCTCCGGAGAGATCTTGTTCTCTATCGGCTTTTTGAATTTCTAGTGAAATTTATCTAGATGACAAAAAAAAAAAATCGAACCAGTTCAAACCAAAATGGTCAGACTTTGGTTTGGTTGAGCACGGTCACAGATAAATTTAAATTCACTGCCCTAGAAATTACGATAAACCAAACTGTTGGACGTAAAGGAAAAAAACAAAAGAGGCTGACAACATTGTGACAAAGTATAGATTGGTAAACTTGTAAATTGTCCCATATTTAAGGACTAACTAAGATCTTCTTTCTATCTTATTACTTTCTGAAATTAAAAAGCTTTCCCTTACTTTAAAAACTTCTCATTTCCTAATATGTAACAAGAAATATCATATGATTATTCAATCACTGATTTCAAATGATTTGTATTAATATATGAAATCTGATGGTTTTTTTTGTCAACCACACGTTAAATCAATTAATGTCTGCCAAGTTGGAAAATCAATTCGGATACATAGAATCTACAAAAATATAATCGCGATAAAAAGGTTTTTACGGGTTCTTCGAGCCAGTCGATTTGCTTGTATATTGGCTGTACGCGGAATGCGAGTCAATGAGAACTCTTGAAACTGTCTACGAAGAAGCTGCTTAATTACCAATTTTTAGATAAACACTAAAACTAAAATCATGGATAATATTCATCTTTATCTATAAATCCAAAAGGAAAATAACTATTAATTCACGCAATTGAAATAAGGAAATAATTGTTTTATATTAGAACAAATAATTAAGGAAATAAAGATAGAATAAGGAAAAGTAAATTAATCTTAACAACTAAATTTCCTTCACAATAAAATCTCATAATGTTTGTGTAGAGCATCGTGATGTATACGCTTCTCATAGAGTCTCTATATAAGATATCAAAAGCTTTTTGATTAACCACATTCATTATAAAAAAAACTATTCACAAACCGTTACAAGAATGGCCCTAGTTCGTAACCATTCCTCTTCTTCTGCTCCTCTTGATGAGAAGATCAAAGTGCAGATAATTCGAATGTCGAAGAGTAATGACCAAGACGAACCAAGTGATTCAACGGATATGGTTTTGCTCGATTCATCGGTATGGCTTGTTCCATGTTATATACACATAACAATGTTATTTTTATTACATAGTTTGTTTAGAATGTGTCTTAGTTATTCATGACTCATGTTTTGTTAGGAGTTTTCGATTACTCATTACTCATGTTGTAAACTAAGTATTGTTACATAGTATTATACAACTAAAAAATTGATTAAGGACATATTATATCATGATGCTTTTTTTATTTATGTGATTTTCTAGGGGCCAAGAATTAACACAACTATAGGTGAATCTTTCTCTAAATGGATTCGAGATATTGCTAATGAAAAGACCAATGAAGAAGTTGGAATCGATATTCTTGAAGATTTGTTGATAGCAAACTGTAGAGATCCAATTGAAACCATGGTGAATAATGTTTTTGGAGGATCTTTTCCACAATCATATGATCATCATGAGAAGGCTATATTGTGTCATGTAAATTACCATGTTGATCAGATTAATGATTATATGATTTCGAAGTTATCAGGTAATTAAAATGTTTAAAGATTATGTTGTTTTCTTTTGGGGCCAAGTACTAACTTCGATTTCGTTTGATAATTGTATCCAGGTGAAGAGAAAGTTTGTCTAAGTGCTGATAGTATTGCTCCGTCACATGCAAACCCAAATGATTACATGTTATATCCTCTAAAGTTTTTGAACAGTATCAACGTCCCTGGTTTACCTAAACATTGTTTGAAATTAAAAGTTGGTGCGTCCGTCATGTTACTTAAGGACATTTTGGATGTACTAAAAGGAACAATACTTCAAATTACTCGGATGGGTGGATTTGTACTTGAGGCTAGAGTTATAACTGGTAATAATGATGGTGAAATAGTCTTGATCCCTAGGATGCCTATGTATCTAGAGGTAGCAGATTGTCCTAAAATGCGGCGCACGCAGTTTCCTTTGAAACTTGCTTTTGCAATGACTATAAAAGAAAGTCGAGGCCACACATTTTCTAAAGTTGGACTCTATCTACCGAGACCTCCGTCTTTTAATGAACAGATCATTGTTGCCATATCCAAAGTGAAGACCAAAGCAGGTTTGAAAGTTCTAGTGGCGGATAAAGACCAGAAACCGCAGGACGAAAACGTGGATGCGGTAGTGTTCAAGGAAGTGTTTCAGAATATTTAGTCAACAACTGTTGACTGTTTCTTT
The DNA here is from genome assembly GCA_900406275.1 of Anastatica hierochuntica. Classification (NCBI taxonomy): domain Eukaryota; kingdom Viridiplantae; phylum Streptophyta; class Magnoliopsida; order Brassicales; family Brassicaceae; genus Anastatica; species Anastatica hierochuntica. Next base: position 13,132 of record OVAN01000323.1, on the reverse strand, counting down.
ATCTTTTCTTTTTGATGTTGCAAACTGATTGCTTTGTTATATCACTTTGATTTTCTTGGTTTGGTTGTTTTAATGGTTACTGAAAAAAAATGTTTTTTATATTTTGCTCTATGTTTGTCTTTTCATCTTATATTTTGATCTATCAGACTTTGGTTTAATTGCTACTAAACCTAAGAAGCTATAAGAGTTTGTTTATTGCGGAGTTTTTAGCGTGGGGTTCTTAAGTTTTTAAGAACCGGTTTTTAAATAAGAACTTTAAGAATCAGTTCTTAAGTTTTTCAGTTAAAAACTTAGGAACTCCACTTTAAGAACCCCACCGTAAGAACCCGCGAAGCCCATCAAGAGTTTGGATCATAAAGTGTTTGAAGCCCATCAAGAGTTTGGATCATAAAGTGGGCTTGTTTGATTGTTCTTTCTTTTTGCTCCAAGATATAATAACTCTTAAAATTAAGTGGAAACTTCTATTTTAGGAAAATAAAAGTAGTTAAGTTGTTTTTGAAAATGTGTATTGGAGAATTTCATCACATGCCACATTATATAATTCCTAAAAAAAATGTTTAGAAAACTCCATGTTGAGAAAATAAAAAATGCTTGAATTTGGTAAAACAACATACACGAGAATTTCATCACATGTCACATTTGTAAACTCTTTAAAAAAGTAGGTAGAAACATATATTTTTAGAAAAATAAAATTATTTTTGGGAAACTTTTAAAAAATTAGGTAGAAACTTCTAATTTGGGAAAAGAAAAGTGGTTGAAATTGCTTTAGAAAAAGTGTATGGAAGAATTTTGCTATAAAAGTTATTAAAACTGTTTTAAACTCTCATAGGCAGCTATAGAAACCTCACTTTCTTGATCAACAAGTCAAAACAGTCTCTCACTTTCTTGATCTACAAGTCAAAACCATGAGTTCAAGTAAGATCTCTCTCGCTCTCTCGCTCGCTCTCTGCCCTCTCTCTGTCTCGCTCACTCACTGCTTGGTATGTTAAAACGTAGGAGGGAATCCAACAGGCATTTTTTGGGACATAGAAGACTGCATGATACCTGATGAACTCAATGTTGGTCAAGTTAAGCAGAGAATGAAAGAGTCTCTTTCGAGTATTGGTGTTGATGGAAGTACAGTTTCAATAAGAGCTTATGGATGTAATGACAAAGATCATGACTTTCTCTCTGCCGGAATCTCCTTTCATCCTTTTCCTCATGGTGAAACTAAACAACTTCTCTCTCTCTTATTAACTTAATGTCTTTTATCTTGAATCTTGATCATCTTTGCCTCTTTAGGACATAGATACGCGAGACATACGAAGATGTTAGAGGACATTGCTTCATGGGCAATGGAGACACCTGCTCCAGCTAATTTGATGCTAATCATTGGAGACACTTCACAAGATTTTGAAGACATGGTTGTATTGTTGAAGTCTAGGAACTACACCTTTCTCTTAGCACATCCTTGAGGTTAAGGATGGCTGATTATTAGCTTTAGTTAGTTAGCTAGAAGGAAACTAATCTATCTTTATCAAGTAGTTTAAACTCATGTATGAGAACTCTTAGATGTCTTAAATGTTTAGTAACTAGTAGTAACATGTCGTAAATGTTTAGTAACTTTAGGACTAGTAGTAACATGTGTGTCTGAACTCTCCTCTGCTTCTTATCATCTTATGTAATGAACTCTTTAAGAATCACATGGATATGAAGCTGTTGATCCTATCTCACCTTCTTCGAAAATCGGAAAATTTGTTAACAAAAATCCAAGAAATGAAATGAAAATGAATATTTGATTACAATCTGGTAATAGAGTCTTTATACTCTGCTCTGCATCTAAGTCTTGAAGATTAGCACATTTGAATAATTTGTGTAACATGATCATTAGAGGGAATATAACTCCCGCGAATTTGAATCCATGTGAGACCAAAGAAGATTCAAATTCTTTAAGCAGAATCGGTTTCCGAGTAAGCTTTAGATGACCATATAGGTGAAGTAGTCCGGGACTACTTCGTGTTAGGGAGTGATGTTAGGGATCAGTTTGAGGAGAGGCATAGCTGCAACACATTCTCCAACCATTTTTGCTAGAAGCAAATGCGGATTAGATGATTCGGAAACTTCAAGTTGAAGCTAGTTGAGTGACTTTATCCATATGATCTTTGGATTTGCTACATTTGCAACATATGGTTTAACTATTAAGCCAAGCATTAGATGTCATACAAATCATTGTTTTTATACATTCATCTCCTCACATTTTCTTCCAAATCCGATTCAACACGACCGTTGATCAAACAAAGCCTACTAATACCTCAAACCATAGAAAGAAAATCCTCAAAACATCAACCAAAAATAAAGTAGCAAATATAGAAAGAAACCGATCTTCTCGGTATCTAGACAACCGTAGTAGTAGATTTCCGGACAGAGTAACGATAAGCAGCGACTTTCTTCTTGCGAGACAAAGTGTTATCAACAGAGAGAATGAGCTTCCCAGCTTCTGTTGTAGTGAAAGAGTTGGTAACAGCTTCATCTGTAGCTTTCATCTTCTTCGGTTTCTCAACCAAAATCGCATAACTCTCTTCAGCATTCGGAACAAACTCTGCACTATACTCTAAATCCCATCCTCCTACTACTATATCCCATGTTATGGTTGCTCCACCCTACAATGTTATAATCCAAAAAAAACATTTCAGAACTCATGTTTTGGTATCTATTGAAATGATACTGTATTACCTCGATGCCTTCGATCTGAATGTTAACTTTCTCACCGCCTTTGATAGAGAATTCCGAAGCAGGTTTTGGTGGACCGTTTTGCGAATCAGAAGGACGGCTAAGACCGCCGTATTGCACGGGAATATCTTCCGGCCTTATGAACCTGATCAATAGCAGCAAATGAGCACAAGCATTACATTTTCACCAAAAGGCAAAACACTAAAGGAAAAGAGAATGAAGTATGAGTTATACTTGTAGAGTGTTTCGGCTGCGTTTCCTTCTTTCGACATTACAAACTTGCTCTTTGTTCTTTGAGTGAGGAAAGGGCTGAACATTGAGTAGATTACACTAAAGTACCAAGGCACATTTATGAATATCTGTAAAAATTGTATATGTTAATACTATAGTAATCAAGAACAGAGAATTATTATTATAGATTTCATCGTACGGACTATGCCTGGCCAAACTAACCGGAACCGAAGAACCGAACCGGAACTGAACCGTAGTTAAAAAATAATCGAATGGTTCCAATTTTTAAGAACCGAAATAACCAAAACCGAACTGGAACCAAACGGGTAACCGAATTAACCGAAAATATCTAAAAATACCCGAAAATATCCGAAATACCCGAAAATACTCGAAAATATCCGAAAATACCCGAAAATATCCGAACATTAACACTCAAGTGGTTACTTAATTCAGACGGAACCGAACCCGAACCGGAACCGAACCGAAATACTTTAGGAACCGAATGGTTCCAATTTTTGAAGAACCGAAAGAACCAAAAACCGAAAAAACCAAACTAAAACCGAACGGGTAACCGAACGCCCAAGCCTAGTACGGACATTGCAAAAGTATGCTTCAATTTGACTTTAGTAGTAGAAGACAAAGCTAATGAGTTAAAAAATCAAAATGGAACAAGGACAAGGACATGATAATTCCACATAGAAACAACAAATTTTTGAAATGGAACTTAAAGATTAGACAAAAACTAAACCAACAAATTTTCAAAGGCTAAGAGCAAATCAGTTTAAGAAGAGGACAAACTTCAAGAACAGATTTTTCTTGAATGAGATAAAGATTCTCTCCATAACGCATTTTACAAAGCATTTAAGACAATTAATGTAACGAGTGTATGAAGCAAAACCAAAACACACAAAACAGAGCAAAAGCACATGAAAAGAACAGTAACAGTTTCAAGATTTGTCTAAAAATTCAAGTTCTTGTCTCCATTAAAGATAGAGAAAACAGAGTAAGTAAGTACCTTAGTAGCAACCATCTCAGGATAATTATCTTGAAAGAGAGAAAGAATCTGATTTGAAGCAACTCTAAGTTCTCTCTTAGGCATATCTTTAAGATCTGTAACTTGTATAATCGAATTAACACCACCAGGTTTGAAATGAAGCAACTTTACACCTCTTTCAAGAACTTGAACTCTCCATCTAAGGAACTTGTTAAGCTTCTCTTCATCACCAAACACTCTCTCATACATCTCTTTCTCTTTAAACACACCATAAGCATTGTAACACACAGGGTGTCCTTCTTTGTCGTATCCTCTCATGTAAGCAACTTTACCTTCTAAGTCTTTAAAACTCAGATCTTCTTCAGTGAGTTTCTCTGTTTTGAACTCTTCTCTCCACTGTAAACACTTCTCAAGCATCCTCAAGGAGTCTCCTACTTTGAAGTCTCTTGCTCTGAGGAACTTGAGGAGGATGACGTCAGCTCTGTCGTCTCCACCGAGAAGTGGAACTCCCCACATTGAAGAGGAGGATGAAGAAGAAGCAGAGAGCTTTTCTTTTAGGTCTTGGAGAGATTTTTGCTCGGAGGGTTTGAGTTCGGAGACGAAGTAAGTGTCTTCTTTGAAGTGATTTGAACGGAGAGTGATGAGTGATGTTATGAAGCTTTTCTTTGGCTCTGTGATTTGGGTTTTTTGATTATCGAATTGGTTTGGAGACAATGAAGAAGAAGAAGAGTCCATTGTTTTTTTTTCTTGAGTAGAGCTTCTTGTTTTTTTTTTCTTTCACGGTTGTTCTTGATTGAGAGAAGAGAAGATAAACAGAGAGACAAGAACAACAACGATGATCGATGTTGTAATAATAAAAGCAACAAAAAAGGGAAGAGTGAGAGTGACTAGAGAGAGAGAGAGAGAGAGAGAGAGAGAGGCGTGACTCTGGTTTTCTGATTTTAAACAGATAACGCGGCTTTTTACATTTCACAAAAATAAAATTTAAAATTTTTCTGATAAAGTAATCGACAGAATTTCCAATTTTCATGCCTTTTTAAAAAATTTTACTAAAAAGATATTAAAATAATTTTTCATCCTCTGAATAGTTCATATAATTTTTTTTCTGTCGAAAATATATTTTACTAAGATAGCGAAATAAAAAGAATGTTACAAAAAAACCCAAATACAAATTTTTTTGTCAACAAAAAAATATCGAAGAATTAAAAAAGTTTGGTAATACAAATCGGATGTAAAATTTACATAGTCCAAAATAGATAACATCAGTTTTGCACTACATGATAGTTTGTTAGTCTTCTAATTTAGTAAATGATGTAAATATTTGAAATCCACCGAAATAAAAATAAATATTAACTTTTGAATCTCCGCTAGTTGTATTGAAAAAATTGACCAATTATTTATAACATATTATTGCATAAGCAATATATATGGCATATGTTAAAAGTGGAAATGTTCAAAAATTGAATCTTGATGCTTATTATACAACTAAAGTTAAAATTTAGAAATTGGCGGAGACATTTTATTAATGTAAAATGTTATTAATTTATGATAGAATATTTTGGTCATAAACTTAATTTAGAATTAAAAAAATTAATAATTTATCGAGATGTCAATTTATAAAGGTTATACTATTAACAATACAAAATATGTGGAAAATCATGAAAAAAAAATTCTTTTAAAAATTTGAGTATGGTTTAATTTAAGTAAAATAGAAGCAAAAAAAAGAAATCGGAAAGATATTTTCTTTTTATGGAGGAGGAGGAGCGTGAGAGTCACGAGCGTTGAGGAGGAGCGTAAGCTGCAGGCGAAGGGTGTAACGTGTAGAAGAGGAGATAATAATGAGAAGAAGGGATGGGGCGTGTTTGGGTCCAAGTCTAACCAACGGGTCCCACCCTCTATTTTTTTTTCTGTTCTAAAAAATTATATTACTAATGTAGTGTCAGTTAGTGGGTCTTGGTTGTTCAGGTTGCGGTTCGGCTATATCTTCTCCGTCTATCCGTTTGTCTCCGGTTGAGGGTGTTTCGGTGTTTGTACTATTTAGGAGGTTAGATGGTCGTGAGTGAGGTGTGATCGTCCTACTAGTTAGGATCTATGGTTTGTTTTCGGCTTCTCAGTAAAGACGTGAGTAGAGCTTTTGACCACAGGTTGTTGTTTGTCAAAATGGTGCTGCTTTTTGTAGCGATATCATCGGCGACCATGGTAGGTTAATCGTTAGCGTTTGTCCTTCCCCAATAAGTTCGGCTTCAGCTCATCTCTATTTCTCCTCCAATCGAGTTCGCTTTTTTCATAATTAGTATTTATCTTTGATAAGATCATTTTAGCTCATATCTTTTTGTGTATTTAACTTTTGGTTTGTGTTGTTTATGTTATCTTTAATCGTTTCAAATTTATGGCTCTGGGGATATCTTTTTATCCGCCGGTTTTTAGCTCCGGAAATATGTAAATTCTTTTGCCGACTTTGCATGAAATCTTTTTTAAGTTTAATATGGAAAAAAAATTGATTTGTTCACACCCACTATATCATTTTGCATAAAATTTCAATATCGTAGGGTTATATAAATGTGATTCTTGTTATTAACTGTTTTCACATATTCATAACTATCACTCAACTATCTTATTTAAACCAAAAGATTTTTTATCGCTTCAATAAATTTAAATTGCGATTATCAGTTGACTCAATATCTCAATAACCATAAAGATGTTGACCGCTACATCTAATAACTAATATTATTTATTACAATAATAACGTGACCTACCTATAGACATATCAATTTAGTACCGCGTCCAAATAATTCCATATGTGGCGAAAAAAAATATCCCATATGTTGTGAGTTTCAATATTGTTGTTGTTTGGTGGTCCACTTAGTTGCAAACGGTGGTCCGATTTTTCATGTTCATGCTCTCTAGTGTTCGGGATCCATTCGAGTTTTTGGAAATTTCATTTCGGTTAGGTTCGGATTTTTTCAAGTTTGGATAGGGTTTAGTAATGGAACTCGAATGCATTCGATATTTTTGGGGTTCGAATATTTTTGAATTTTTTTGGATTCGGTTCAAGTTTTTTCTTTTTTTGATTTTTCATATTTTTTCGGATTTTTCAGGTTTTAAATTCGGGAATTTGGGTGTTTCAAGTTTTTTGGATTTCAGATTAAGGTTCGATTCAGAGTATTCGAATTTTTCTAGTACTGGTTTGAGTTTGGGTTTTATCCGATACCCGAAATATTTGAGAATAAAACCATATCGGATATTTTAATATGTTTTTCGGGTCAGGTTAGGAATCTGAAACCCAATATATCGGAGGATGAAACCCGATCAGATATTTTAATATGTTTTTTGGGGTTTGGAGTCGAGTTTTTCGGGTTAGGTTCGAATTCGGTTCAAAATATTCGAGTTTTTCGAGTATCCGCGCGGATTCGGATTTTACAGCTATCAAAAATACCGGAGGATGAAACTCAATCGGATATTTTAACATGTTTTTTCGTGTTTGAATTCGAATTTTTCGGATTTGGTTTCGGGTTCGAGTTAAATGGCCAGTCCTACTCTTCGTATTGTTTTTGCGGCTACTCGAAACCATGTAAGGTAGGCAACCCAAACCCAAGGTCTCAGCATGTAAATCATAGACTCATGCATGCAGAGAGAAAAAAAAAATTAAATAAAAGAAGTCACGGTCAATGGCATATAGTATTGGTTATAACAAATTTACCTCTTAATAATTTTTTGATTCTCTCCTCTAGATTCTAAAAAGCTAAAGGAGTTTAGTCTTGAACACTTTTTTTTCAAGTTTCAAACACAATGAGAGGAAGAGATTATGAGAATATTTGGGGATTTGATCAAATTAGCATATAATATACATTTAGTTAGCCAAAAATAATCATCTTTCAACCCATGCGGGGTCGACTTTATATACTTTCCAGTTCATTCCCATAATATATCAAAAATAATATTTTTACAATATTCTTTTTGTGCACCAAAAAAACAATAGTCCCAAAATATAAATTGAATTTGTAATTTCCACTGGAATAGTTCATCGTTATTCCCTACCCTTGTTAATGAGTATTTTTTTTTACTTTAAACATATTTATTCACGATCATATATACGTGTTTTTTTTAAATACAAAGTCATGCTATGTCATGCCACACTTCCGCTTTTTTTTTAATGAACAACTATAAAATTTTCAGGCACCATTCTAAAAAGGTTTATTAATTAAACAATCACAAAATTAGAAAATATATAAAAATAGTGATATAATAGTACATTTACAAACATGTGAAATTTATGTGAGTATATAAAACTGCAGTGTGTTTTTTTCCTACTTTAACAGTTTCTTTCAAATTTTTACATATTAGTTTAAGTGCCCTGTCTTTTTGTATATATTTTCTTAATTCTAATACATTTAACTATATATATATGTGTGTGTGTTTGTTTCAAGCCTTTCAATCCTTAATTTATTCTTATTTTTGTTTCTTATTCTAAACCTCCATCTAAAAGAATTTATTCAACATAAAAAATATATTCTAAATATTTGAAAAAATAGACACTTCTATGGACAATGGAAGTTATGATATCGACATCAACTACAACGACAGAGGTGTCATTCGCGATGGATTGCATGCAACTAATTTCGATGACCACGTTGGAGTGGCCTTCGTTTGCGGCGGAGCTGAACGACTTTGCTAGTTTAAAAGGCTCGTTTCCGGTCTTTAATTTATTTTATATCTCTCGTTCTTTGAATTTTGTAGTCGATGATCTTACCAAAAAAACAAGGCTAATCGGTAATACATTTACCCATGTAAGCTTTGGTCTCCCATCAGCCTTCTCTAGAGGAAGATCGTTACTAGCTTAATAGATTGGATTTTCGGCGAAATAAATATTTGGAAAAATAAAAATATAAAAAAAAATATTTTGACGTTTATTGATAACATGGTGGACCTTGAATGTTGCTAATTCTGGTGGACATACTTTACTTTAGCATTTGTTTGAAAACTCTCTTAACTTTTGACTTTAGTGCTTACAGTGGAAACACTAATCGATTAAGTACACTTTAATCATACGGGCTTGCCTTAAAGACAGCCTTTGTCCTTGTGTTTTATATCTATTTGCTCTCTCTTTTTCATATTTTAAGTTATTCTATCGATTTGGTTTGGTTACAACTTTTTTTTTGCCTTTTACTTCTTCACATTCAAGTAGTTATTATCCGTTTACACCTCAAGTTTACATTGTGGATCAACAATGTGATAGATACTCGATACCAATATATGCACTCAACATGTCTAATTTATTCGATCGTGTTGGTCATGACTTAGCTGATCAGCTGTAAATTATTCTTAGACGATAGCTATTCTCCCCATCTAACATATGCAATATATATATATATATATATA